>VZSF01004178.1:232815-472476 GCA_013398295.1 Chionis minor
CCCCCCCCCATCTTGTGTGCAGCCACAGGCCAGACGTACCAATACAGAATTTTTTAAAAAAAAAGGGGGTGGTAGAGGAGAAACCCCCCTCTGGCCAGCCCGGGAAGGGGCAGCAGCCCTGCAGCCAGGCGTGCCTGTGGGCTGGGGGGGCACAGCCTTCCCCCCCCCCACCCCCCCAGCATACCACCTCCTCCGAACCAGTCCGGCCAGTGCCGGGGTGCTGCTGGGATCCGGGGTGCTGCTGGGATCCGTGCTGCCGGGACAAGTCGCACGCTGCTGGGGGGGTGGTGGTGGCGGTTCTTGTCATCCCTCTTGGGTTTGTAACAAAATTTGCTTCATCACAAAAATTGTGTCAATACCATGAAGTTGCTCCCGGGGCCGGGGGGGCTCCGGGGGCTGCATCGCTCCGGCAGATGTCTCGATAGCCGCGACGCTGCGCTGTGCCACGCAAAATGGGGGGCTGTGGGACTCGCTCCTAGCCAAGAAACCTGCCGTGGGCATTTAAAAACAAATAGGAAGGATGCTAAAGCATCATCTGCGCCTGGTCGGTTCTGGTGGGGCGGGTGTTTGCGCCGGGTTTGGGGGGGCAGAACGGAGGCAGATGGATTTGGTGGCTGCACGGCAGCCCCTCGCCACGACACCCCTGCCCTCTCCCCTCCTCAGCATTTAGTGAAGAACAAAGATATGGGAACGATTAATCAAGTGGCTAATAAAAAAGTATAAATCCCTGGGGACTGTGTGCTGCTAATGCCGAGGAGCTGGCTCGGAGACAGCCACCAGGAGGGACGAGCCAGCCCGCCTCGCCTCGCCTCTCCCCGAGCTGCTGCCACACTTGGTTCATTCCAGCTGCAGAAGCTCAGAGCCTTCCATGCGGTGGGATTTTTTTTTTTTCCTGGGCTGAAAAAATAATAATAATTAAAAAAAAAAAAAAATCACAAGCCTGACCTGCTTTTTCCCCCCCCCCTCCTTCCTTTCTCCTCTTCATCCAGCCGAGCCGAGGACTATCCCAATTGCAAAGGGGAAGAAAAAGGGGGGAAAACCCAACAACAACAACCAGCCCCCAGCACGCCCCATTCCTGCTGCCCTTTGACATGCAACCTGCCTTGGGATGGGACAAGCCGGGATGCAGCTGCGGCTTTGGAAGGCACTGGGGAAAATTGGGGATCTTTGCTCTCATGACGGTGGAAGTGAGCTCCTGGAGCCGGGTGCTGCTGCTCTCCGTGGGGCTGCTGGCTGTCTCGGTCACCGGTAAGTGCAATGGAGAAAGCGGGCAACTTTAGGAGCCTTTTTCTTCCTGTTCCTTAGATCGAAGGACCCCTGTTAGCCCTCCGCGGGGTGGGGGGTGACACTGCGTGTGTGCACACACTTGGGTGTCAGCACATGCTTCCCTGTAGCGTTCAATAAGGTATATATTTTTTCAGACCTTTGCAGCTTTGTGCAAGATAGTTTCCCTCTGTATCCTTTGGGAGCAACAATTTTAAGCCATGGGGTAATAAAAGGTGGCTTCGTTTGATCCTTCCCCTTCTCTGGTGGGTCAGCTCATTTGTGCACTGTTGCTGTGTGATATGCAAGATGACTGTGAAAAATGCCATCGTGGTTTCCCCCTCTGTCTTCCCCTTGCATCTTAATTCAGTATTTCACTACCCTAGTGTTTGCCCATAGCTGATAAAATAGATTTTGGATGCCTTGCATGAAGATGGATGCGCTCTTCTTTTAGTCCTCCTCTGCCTTTCAAGTTGATTATCTTTTACATGTGAGCTCTTGGGCCTCAGCATCGTGTTTTCTGTAAAATATGCATTTATTGACTTGAAAGATAGGAGAGAAAAAAAAAAAGACTTGAATTTGGGGGGAGTTTGCTTATGTCTCCTCCCTAGTTTCCGCAACTGCCCTTGTAGCAAAAGCATATCTAAGGACTGAAGTTTATTTCTGGTGTAAACAGCAAATATTTAGGGACTGTCCTTATGTGTGTGTAGGAAGGGGAAGAGTGGGAGAGCGGAGTGTTTGGCAGTGTCTTCTCTCAACGCTGTGCAGTGCCCCGATTTCCAAGAGTTTCTAAGTAACGTTTGTCTTGTCTGCTGTATCTTAGGCTGGAGGAATGTGTGTTTGTGTGTTGATGTGTATGAAACCTCCTCGCGTTCTTTTTTAGAAAACTTCATCTGGAATGCAACACTGATTTTATTATGTAAGGCAGATTTCCTCTAAGGAGATCCACAATAAGTATTAACTGCTCCTCCTGAGCACTCTCGCATTGGACCAGAAGAGTTTTGCTAAGTGGAAATGTCTATTAGAAAAGGGTATAAAACCACCCAAATGACCTGCAAATCCTGATTAGGGTTGAATATTTATTTTGGCGAATATTTTTCCTTTCTGTAGCAGGAGCAGTTAGCCTGCACACGAGAGAAAACCATTCCAGCAGCTTCTGTTGTGCTTTTCTGATAGGAGCAGACCAATGTAGAGATACCTAAATGTATGATTTACTGTATTGGGGGGGGTTACAGCTTTTTTCTTCTTCTAAGCTATCTGTAGCTTATTTGTGCTAGATCTTCCAGGCTTCTCTCTGCACCTGCTTGTTCCGTAAGGAATCCTTTCTTCCCAGGCCCTAGCTCCCTTCTCTCTGCATTCAGAGCGCTGGCTGTTCTGGATCCTTCACCCAGAGGTTGGTGCTCTGTGTTGTTTTTCTTCATGAGCAGAAGATCTGCAAAAGCTTTTTAGGCTTCAGATGGTTTTTTATTTGCATCTGAGTTAGAGGCGCTGGTCAATAGCTCCTCTTTCCTAGCTATTTTTTTTTTTTTTTTTTTTTTACCAAATTCTGAAATCCTGGTAATGATCTTTTTGTTAAAGCAAGACACCAACTTTGAGCGGAGCGGTGCACTGCCGGCTCTCCAGAGCACAGAGAACGTAGGTGGAGTGTGGGCGCCCACCCTTTGCAGAGCCCGTGGTGGTTTCAGGGTCTAATCCCAGAAAGTAAGTTTAGGCTGGGCTGGAATTTCTAGTACGTTCGCTGAGCAAATCATGAACCTCTGTAGAACAAAGTTCCTAAGAGGCTTCAGCTCGAACCTCGCCTCTTCCTAGGGTTTCTGGAGGTAGCAATAACCAAGAGTACCCATAGTGTGGCAGTAGAGCTGTATGTGTAAAACTGTCAGTTAGTCGTTCTGGCCGCCTTAAAAATAAAAAGGGAAAGAATTCCTGCTCATGCATCAGCTGGGCTGTGTCGGTCCTGCTGCCCAAAAATGCCCTTCTGAAAAGCGGCACGAAGCATGTGCCACCTTCAGCCGCTGCTGTGTCCGAGGGCAGGAGAACGAACCTTGTGTGGGTGCAAAGAACGGGCCGAGCTGGAGGGAAGGTGTTTTGTGATACCTTGAAGTTTATTCTCTATGTGTGGGGCTGGGGAGAGGAAGTGGTTCGTGTAGTTTCCCTTTTTAGTTTTAAGGGTACAGTAATGATTCCACAGTATTTCAAGATTTGCGGAGGGCACTGATTTTTTTTTTTTTTGGCTGCGGGCTGACTGCGATCCGTGCGTGGCCTCTCAGAAATACAGTCTGTATGATCATTCTGAAACTGTGTTTCTTAATTGTCAAAACAAGTGGGAACAGGAATAGTATTCCTTCTATTCCCTTCTGGGTACTGAGCTGTGCGTCGGCACTGGAAGGTGCGTTTGGGGGTGTGTTGGCCGGGTGCGTGTGGATACACACATGTGCAATTCCTCTTGGATACACACATGTGTAATTAATTCCTCTTGAAGGCCTGCTGTAACGGGGTCTGGATGCCATTATTCCCAGGCTGCTTTACTAGTCGGCATCCCGTTTGTGCTGGGTTATGGGAAGATGCACCGGCTTGAAACGTGGTCTAATCAGTGTAAACCCATTGTCATTTTCTTTTTTTCTTGAGGGAAAATAGCTTTTGGCAGACTCTTCCTCTGAAGAGCGTTTGTGAATTTTGACGTATGTGTATGTAGTTACGTTGTAAATCATCCTTTTATTTTGTTCTGTTGTCTTAAATCTCCACAAGATGAAGAGTGATTCAGGGACATTTACTCTACCAGGGAAGGAACTTCATTGTGAAATACTTAGTGATTTGAGTGTATTTTTTTTTTTAAGGGGTAAGGGCGTGCGGTATTAACTCTGAAGTGGTGGATAGATGGCTTTTTGTGGGAGAGAGGGAAGTGAATAGTCACCAGCCTGATTATGTTGGACTGTGGCATATGACAAAACTACAGTATTTCATGGCAGAAGCGGAGAACATCGCTTTGATCAGTCCCACCATCGCTGAAGCAGGGGAGGTGTCGGTGCTAAATGGAATGAATGATTCCCATGTACCCATTGATGTCTTGCTACGGCCTTTTGTTACTGGAAAGGAGTAGTTTATGGCAAACATTTAGAGTGCGCCAATGTTTAGAGGTTACAGCTCTTCTGCTTGGGATCAGGCTGGCTTCTTGGTCCCCAGAGAGGCTGGGGACGGAGAAGGCACCGTGCTGCTCTACCTGCCTCCTTGCCCTTGAGGCTGGGAGAGGGGATGTCCATGGGCTTTCAGCACGTCACAGTAGGGTAACAGAAGTGAAACTCGGGTGGATGGGAATAGGGCCAAATCCTTCCCTCCCCATGTGCCTGTGTACATGAGGCTGGGTCGCCATGTGGCTCCTCAGGTGTGGCTGGAAAACTGCGGCACAGTAGGTAGGACTCTACTTCAAGGCTTGGATGTTTGGGTCACAGTTCATGCTGTGGCACCATAGGCAAGCAGCTTCACTCTTGTCTTCTCGTTCTTCATGCTGATTAAGAAGTTCATCATTTGGGGTGCAGGAGGCTTTCCTTTGCGGTACAGATTGTTCATTGCCTGCCACTGATGATTTTTTTTGTTGTTGTTGTCATGGTCTCCCAGTGCTGCTGAAGAACATCTAAGCTCAACCTTTCCTGGCTGCTGAGCTCGGTCTCTGTCATGTCAGATACCTCCTAGGGAAATTTTGTATTCAGCTGGTCGATGGTTCCCAGCGGAGCCAGCCTGCAGTGGTGCAGAGGTGGATGTCTGCTCGCCGGATCCGCTGTGGCTGCCTTCCAGTTGTCTCGGAGCTTCTGTCAAAAGAAGGCGCGTGTCAAAATGGGTGCAGGGGATGCGATCCAGGCAATCTGCCATGGATCCCAGTGGATATGCTTTTTGCCAAGGTGGTTTAGGGCTCGGTGTGGTTGAGCTGTTGGTCAGGTGATTGATTGTAGTATCCTTGCTATAGAGAGTACATTTTCCTATGCAGAAGTGAGTGCCTTATTCCTCTAGTTCCAGGGACAAGTGAAGAATAATTTTGCCCCCCAGTTTGCTGTTAACCACTTCCACTTGTGCTCCAGAGATGTGCAGCTGGGTCTTGCTGGTTCCCAAGAGGCCAATGCTTTGTGAAATGCCGGATTTCACAGCTGTGCTTATGTTCCTGCTGATGCCCCCTCCAACTCTTACTTAAATTTGGCGTGGGTCTTGGCCAGCGGAAACTGCTATGCTAATAGTGAGGGCTGGACAGGCTTGGGGGAAGGTCAGGCAGCCTAAACTCCATAACGCTGTGTCCCCTCCACGTGTGGAGAGGGGGCTGAGGGTGAGTCTCGTCCCTGTGCTGGTTTCATCAGGCACAGCTGAGCCCTGGGCTAGTTTTCTACTGGTGAGACCCTCTGCCTGCATGGGAAGGATGCATAGTCCTCTGACTGGTACTGAGTTTTCTGCTAGCACTGTGCAGCCAACCTTTTGACTTCTAGGCAAACTTAAGAGGCATATGGTATAGGTATAAGTGGTAAAAAGGTTTTGGGGAGAAAGCTGAACTAGATGTCTTTGTGCCCATAGTATTGCAAGAGAAGTCTTACTAACTCCATTTTTATCAAAAGTATCCTGAGACGTAGGGCTGAGTAAATTTTCATAGGCTTTAGTGGAATTATAAGAAATCTGTGCTTAGCTGAGTGGATTTTAAATGATACTTCTTTACTATCCTCCATGTTTCTAGGCATTGGGAGGTTCAGAAATACCATGAATAGCCCGAGATTTGAATTAGCCTTTTGCCCAACAGAAAGTACAGCAAATTCAAACGGAAGGGGAAAGATGAGACTTGACTTTAAGGGCTACAGAAAAGAAATTATTACATTGAGTAACAAAGATTCTGTGCCGCTTGAATTGTTAAGTCCAGCATTGAGTTGTCTATTTGACATACTACAGCAGCCCAAAATGTCAGAGGTAGTGTAATCACATGTGTTGGCTCCAGCCTCCCAGTCAGGCTCTGTGGGCACAAGAGAGCGATGGGAAGGTTAACAGCATCAGGCTCTGAAGGGGTTTGAAACCAGGGAAGTTTTTTACTCCACCCAGAAAGACCGACCATAGGAATGGAGATGATCACATCAATCCTGCGTGTTAACTGGGCTTTTATAGTCTAGCTCAGTGTTTTAATGAAGTCTGTATATTGCTGCTTACTGAAATGTTTCCCTTAAAAATATATTTATTGAACTCCGATATATGCGCTTAATACTTGTCACCTAGATATTGCGGTGTGTAAGTGCAGCCAATGAGGCTTGTATGATACCATCCAACAGCCTCTTCCAGAGGAGAGGCAGGCACGGAATTACGGGGCTTTCCTAATAAAGCCTCTTAACCTGTATCCGGGGTAAATCCGGAGTGTTGGGGGCTGTGGAAGTGGCAGGGAAAATACCTGCCCAGTGTCTTCAACAAGTGCCTGGCCACAGAAGCCACGTGCAAATCCTTTTCTACCGTGGGCTTTGAAGGAGTGGTGGCGCCGTGTCCTGCGTGTGGATCCTCTGCCCGCGGGCAGGGAGACCAGGGTTCACAGCCCTGGGCAGCCTGAGCCACCCTCGGGGCTGCCCACGCCGGAGAGCGGCGACCTGCTCTACTGAGTGACTCGCCCGGGGTCATGTGGGGAATTCGTGGCCGAGCTGCGAACACGTCGGTCTCAGCCTTGAACACGAGATCGCTTTTCCCGTGCTGTTTCTTAATTCGCTGCGAAGGAGCGTGACGATGCTTGTTGTGAGGCGCTTTCGGCGCAGCTCTAAGGTTATTTCGAGGCCTCCCGCGGTGTGTGAGTGCCTGCTTTGAGAAGTAGGCACTTGCGTTGCTTTCAAAGAAATCAAGATACAGAGATTAAAAAAAGTGATAGTAGCACCCACAGTTTCTGTGTTTACACAATGTTTCTGGAGGAGTGAAGTACAGTGCAATTATGGAAATCAATGTACTTTGCTTGCAAAAAACATGATGCAGTGCAGTAATCTGCAAAATATATGTGCCTCTGCCATGCTATGCAGTGGCAGACTGATCTGATAGTGGTTAATGTGTAATTGGGAAAATCCCATTGATTAAAGAAATCAAATTAACTCTGTTTCAGTCTTTTTGCTGCTGCCATGGACACAGCCAGCCAGAAAGGAGACCGTATGCTGCAGGGAGCTTCAGTGTAATTTTTTTATACCTCTCTTGCATGAAAGTGGAAAAGATGGAGGTTTGGGGTGTGGTCCTTCCCCCCCGCCTCCCTTTTTAATGTGACTTTAGCGTGAGCAGAGTGGTGTTCTCGTTCAGTGCCTCGCAGCGCTGGTTGCAGTCACTTCTGATCCCCAAGAGGCAGAGGGGTCACCACTCCCGTTGTACACTGACCGCCTGCTTCTTGTGTGCGCCGCGGTTGTCTGCTGGGCGCAGAGACAACTGGGGGCTGTGTTGGTCCTGCGCGAGCTCGTGATTTCTGAGGGGTCAGAGTAGTCCTGGAGTAGGGGGATGTGATGATCGGTGACTTTCACTGGAAGAGGAGAAGGGTCTCACAACTGCGAGGCCTGGCGCAGCTGTGGTTGCCAGGGAGATGTGTGATCGGGGAGTAATTAAAATAAAAATCTTTCCCCGTTATTGACTGCAAAAATCTACTTGACAATGAGCTGATGGCCTAGGTTTGGGGTGTTGGTAAGGTATTGAGAGAGTTGAAGGAAGGGGCACACGACGTGAAGAAACCCGTGCGACATGTGTGTAGGATGGTCTACTCGGCTGTGTCCTCAGAGTGGTCCTTGCGTCTCTAGTGCGGTGTAAGCGTGCGGGTGGGGACAGCCTTTGCCTGGAACGCTGTACTTCTAAACTATCAACAGGTTTTTTTGAGCTTTGGAGGACTGTGAAGGTAGACGGAGACCACAACGCAGAGGGGCTTTCTGCCCGCACCGCTGGAAGCCAGCTTCTTCAGCCAGCTCTGTCTAAGGACAATGTGTGACAAAGGCAACTGATGTCACCAGGAAACAGCTTGATACTGGTACATGCATCAGACAGGCCTCAGTAAGAGCGCTGCTGTGCACGCTCGTAGGTGAAGCTGCAGCCAAGTTCTCACAAAACCTCAGCCCTCGTGGGCGTTTGGGCTTCCTCCCTACTAGTCCTGGGTGGCCTCAGCTGGCAGCTCTTTCTCTGTAACCCCATGGAAATCAGCGGCATCTTCGATCCTGCTGGCAAACGTGGTCAGGTTCCCTCCATGTGAGGAGGCGCTGCTGGTCCCGGTTGTCACTAGCCGTGAGAGAGGAGGACTGGGCAGGAGCATGTGCCCACCAGCGTTCCGTTCCACTGGAAGTGCGGGGAGGGCAGGAGGCAGGGCCAGATGCCGAAGGGTTTGCCAAGGGCACGCAGCAGGCTGCTGGCGGAGCTGGGAGCAGGCTCCGGGTCTCCTCGCTCCTGTGTTATTGCCGGCGAAACAGCAGCGCAGATGTGCCAAGCTGCTGCGTCCGAGAGGTGGGTTTGCGATGCCTCCTCTCTGCGGATGAGCTCCGAGCTGTAGCCGTGCTGGCGGATGTGAAGGCATTTTCCAGCAGTTACACTGAAACCGAACAATTCCTCAATCCATTTATCAAAATGTCTGCAGTTCCCATTTCAAGGCAGATAAAACAACAATGAATATCAAATAAAGGTGTCTTTATCCAGAATGTTTTAAAACAAAAGGAAGAGAAGATTGGTTCTTTTGGCCTCTGGCTTGCCTTAGCTCGCTGGAATGTTAAGTCTGTTCCGTCCTCATGGAACGGCTTCATTTGGGTTTCATCCACCTTCCTTAGTGCCACCTACGTTTCTTTCAGTGTAACGAATTTAGCTGCTTCCCAGTCGCCAGTTTCGTGGGATATAGACCAACAGGCTTTTCCACCAAACCACGGTCACGGTCCAGTAATCCTGGTCCCCTCAGTGCCCAGAGGTGGCTTTATTAGAAGGTGCAAGAAGGACTGAAATAGAGAAGAAAGATGAGTTAATCACAGCTAGAGAATTAACCACAACTGGGGATTTTCTGGTTCAGTGCTCTCCTGTTATTTGCACACTCTCTCTTGACTTGCAGAAGTCATTAAAGCCCGGTTCTTGCCGTTTTCCATGGCTGCTGGCACTTACAAATCCTTGAGGGTGTGAGCCTTAGTCATTCTGTTTCACTTCCCCATCTGTAAAATAGGGATAAGTAGAATTTGCAAAATCCTCAAATGATTTACAGATTTATTCTGCCGAGAGATCTTAGGATGTTTGTGAAAAGCTGTCAGCAGATACAAATTGCACTAGGTTGATTAGCTACACAAGTTTTATGCTCTTGGTTCTCTCCCTTGATTGCATGGAGTGAATTCAACCATTTCATGTACAATTTGGGATTAATTGTGAATGACATTCTGAGGTGAAAGTTGTCTGTCTGCTACTGAACTTCAAGAAGTAAAGTATTCGTGGCAAGAAAAACGTATAATCAAATGCAGTTTCTGTTCCAGCAAGGACTTGCACAGGTCGCTCAGCTCCTGTAATTTGTGCTGTATCACTGGTGCAGTTTTTATACGTTTATATCCACATTTGTGCCTCTTCTTGAAAAACTGCAGTGCAGCTTTTAAAAGCGTGGTGTGCTCCAGTATAGATGGGAAGGTAGGGGACTCGTAGCAGACTAAGAATTTGCCAGAAGCATTGGGGAACTGGATTCTGGTCTTCACCAGAAGCAGGGTATTGGCAGGAAGGATGGTCTGGACCTTCAGACTTGAACCCGCCACAGACTCTTTGGCTTTGAAGCAGTTGCTGAAATTGCGTGAACTTCAGCTTCTTGTGGAAAAATGGTGTAAAATAGTGTACTATCTAAAAATAGTGAAAAAAACCAAACCAAAACCCCACCCCAAAAAAGTGTACTATCTAATGTTTTATGAAGGTGAATGTCTCAAGGATGGCAGAGATCAAATAGAGAACTTGTTTCCTAATTATGGTATCTGTTATTTATTGGCAGTTTAGCGATTTTTTTTTTTTTTTTTTAGTTAAACTAGTGAAAGCAGAGTTTGAAATATCTTTTTTTTTTTTTTTATATTTATGGCATCTATGTCATTGCTTTTGGAGGCAGAGGGCCTGAGGTGGAGTTCATTGCCTGAAAGAGCAGGATGAGTGGATTTCCTTGAAGCCGAAGTTGGCTTTTTGTTCATAGAAAGTTTGCCGAAGAGCTTTACGGTGGGGAATGATGTGCTGTTTGTTGTGTCGTTGCTTCCATGGTGTTACCTCTCTCCCCTGGCTCCGGTGTGCGTGTTCCCACGCCTGGAGATGGTGTCCCCGGCAAGGAGGGGGCTCTCACTCTTCCCCTGGCTGAAACCAGCCGTGCTGGCTGGAGGCTGCAGTTGTCTTACAGCAAAGCTGGTCTTATGGTTTGAAAATGTAGGGATGTGCTGGGTCTCGTTCTGTTCCCCAGTCCTGCCCATTCCTCTAACTCTTGGTACCGCCAGCAGGATTCCTCCCTCTTCTCATGGCTGCAGGCAGCGAGGAGCTGGTCCGTTGTTAGACCCGGGCTTGCTCTGGCAGTGGCGAGCGGTTAAAGCCGCGTTGGAGGTGCAGAAAATGGAAGCTTCATTTCTTCTGTAACAAAGGCACAATTCAATGTTCCTTTCCCAATTGATACACCGAATAATAGTATCAAGAAAAATATATTTCCTCCCAGAGAGGAAATCTCCTTCAGAAGGATAATGAAGCCTGGTCATGTTCCAAAGCTGATGCCATTTTTAAAGACGCTGGTTGCATCATGCAGCATATTGTTTATGTCCCTTTATTGTTGTTTTGTCTCCATTAGGGAAAGGTTAGGACAGACTGTGGACACTGGGCATCTGTCAGCAACCATCCTGGGACGTTTTCATTACAGTCGAGCACCACTTCGAGAAGGACTCGCTCTGTAAATATTAAAATAATGTCCACTGGCCAAAATAGTAAGAATTTGAAGGATAGGGAATTTGTCCCTGATAGCGTTGGGGTTTTATTTCTAGCGTTGGGTTTAACACACAACCTCCAAAGGCGGTGGTCCTGGATGAGGGTGGTCTTCTGAGGGTCCAGTTCCGTCTCCGCAGGTGTGCTGCGGTCCTGTGCAAAAAGGGTGCCTCTTCCAAGGATGGTAAAACAGCTCTACTGGAATTGCTGTACTTTGATAGGCTGTTTTAATGAAAAGGCATTTTAGAAAACCCCAACCTGTTGGGCGCTCGTGTGCTGCGGGAACAATGTGTGGAACGGTCTCCACGCTGCAGATTGTATCTTGCTTGGTTTGGTGCCGAGAGCTAAAGCACAGCAAAACCACTGTGACTTTTTGAGTGAAGTTCTTGGATCTTAATCACGAAGATCGATCATCTGGTACCTTGACACGGGTGTCTCCTAGACCACACAGCGCTGGTCTCTTCACCTTGGCAGGACTGAAGATGGATGAGCCACCCCTGCGAGCCCCATGCTGCTCACGAAGAGCTGAATGGGTTCAAGCAGAAAGGAGTCGTCTTAGGAGGAGCAGGTTCAATGAACTGGGTTTGAAGTGCTCCAGAAAATAATGTTTTATGGGAGGGTCTGTCATTTGTTCCTGCTAAGTACTGTGGTGGTCTTAAATTAGAGAACAAATTATGACCTTTTTAGCAGAGGAATCTAATACTGAGGGCTATTATGGGGAGGTGGTTTTTTTTCTCTTTCCATGAGTGCAGTTAGCAGATGAGACTTAAAAAAAAAAAAATTTAAAAAAATACCCAATTTGAACCTACAAGTTGATTCAATTCACCCCTTGTTAACTCTTTGATTGAGAACTATGTAGATTGAAGAAGAAAGATATTGATCTGCTTTTGGGATTGAAAACTAAGATAGAATATGTCTAAGGGTGAAAATGAGGTTTTAAATGAATGGAGGAGGTGAAAGAAAAATAATACTGCAATATAATGGTAATGGAAATAAGTTCTGAGTTTCTTTGTTAGTTATACAGAAGCAGAGGTCACAGGATAGAGAAACTATATGGAAATGACTTGGACCTTGCGTACGATTCGATTGATCCACTGCAGCTAGTGGGAATATTTGTGTGCAAGTTGTGACAGTACCTAGCACAAGAATTTTTCTAAATTGGCTCAGAACAGGATAAAAATAAGTCTGGTTTTGTAGTTTCAGAGCATCCATCAGTTGCCAGGATGATGTTTGGACAGAGGGACATCTTTCATTGCAAAAGAGCTAGTGGCAAAAACTAAATTCTTCACTGAAAGCTGTTGTATACATGAAATTCTTGTGTAAAGGGACTGAAAATTTCAATTTAATTGAAATAGGTCCCTTTTTTCTACAGATAATCTGTTAGAAACCTTTTGTAGCTATTTATTGTTTAGGGCATGTGGCTGTCTCTTTTTTTTTTTTTTTTTTTTGTGTCCCATCAGGTGAAGGGAGTTGCTAACTTTTCTGTGTACCATCAACTTCTGGTGACTTTCATTGATTGCTCAAGGTGACAAGCAGGCATTAGGTAATAAATATCAAGTGGAGCAACACTTAAAGGAAGTGAATGTGAAAGTGCTGTTAACGGAATCAAGTAAAAATTGGATTTAGATCCCAACAAAAATTCCCCGGAGAAATTGCCTTCTGTTTGCCTCTTTTTGTAATTCAAATATGATAATGCAAGTGCAAGCTGTTATAATACAAAGGCCTGGCAGAGTGTTTTGTTGGAAGATCTCAAAGCACTCGTAAGCGCACAGCACGCTTCTCCAGAGAGTGTGGGGAAATGAGAATTGTGGTAGAAGTCAAGAGCTTTTAATAAGTGGCGTCTCTGCTCACTTGGGATTTTTTTTAAATGTATCTGAATGTATAAGATTCTGGTCACCGTAGTGGCAGCTAGTTTGCTGGTTATGGCATTAGCTGAATACTTGAAGTCAGTTGTTCTATGTTTTCTATAGAATCTCTCTGTCTCCTTTCTGCTCCAGGCCCTCGGTGCTAAACAGGGGTGGTGGCCCTCCTGCATCCACCAAAAGGTGTAGGTATAAATGTATGAAAATATAACCAGATTACTCTCGTGATGTTTAAAGATACTAGCTAGAAACTGAAACGTGGTGGGAAGGGGAAAAAACGCTTGCAACTCCCTCTGAGCTTAGGGCAGACTTATTTCTAGAGAAGAATCTATGTCCACTGTATTATTCTCTTTAAACTGTCAGTTCTCCATCAGCCTAACGATGAAATTGTTAATATCGTGAGAATTTCAAGGACTGAGGTCTTCTAAATTGTTAGTGAGATGAGATTTGTAGCTGGGTCAAAGATCTCTCTAGGGACAACTCCATTCTCGCTGGCCTTGAGGGAGCATTGAACTTTAAAGATGGACACACAGCTTCATAACTAATAATGGCAAGTGAAATTGCAGCTACTTTTAAGTCTTTTCATGATGACATGGATTTGGTAACAGGGGGAATAGAGACTAATAATGAAAATTTATCATGAGCAAATCTTTAAATTAGCCCTTCACTGTGATTTGTGAAATGGATTTCACCTTGAACCTTATTTCACCTTTTTTACTATTTTTTTTGAGATAAATCAGTCCTAACACCTGAGATGAAAATGAGTTTGTGTTTGAGCACAATGGATAAGCCATTTAAATGCAAATACTCTTTTACTGGAAAATAATTGAAATACAAATTGAAAAATTTGTTTTGGAGATAATAATTAGCACCTTCTAGATGAGACTGAGTAAAAACGCTGCTTATGTGCGGAGTCCGTTTGCAGGAGGTTGTACAAATGTTTTTCATCAAATTAGTTTCCCTATTCTGAGTCTTCATTTCAACTGTGTGTTGGGATGAACTGCTGGGTGAAACGCCAGGCTTGTGGGAGGCGGATGAAGTCTGAGGTTGAGAAGATGGGCACGTCAGGGCAGAAAACCCTGCCTGCCCTCTGTCGTTTCCATAGATGCCTGGACTGGAGGTGGGGAGAAGTTAAATCTTCCCTGCCTTTGCTTTACAGATGCAGAGGGAAAAAAAGAGTAAAATTTTAAGAAGCTTTTGAATCGTTCTGAACGCTTTCTTTGTGTCTCGGACTCGTGGAGCAAGATTTGTGAGGGTGCTTCGATGCCCGGGTGCGTGTGTGTGGCTCCGTAGAGGAGATATGAGCTGCGAAACCCGGGTGCGTTTGTAGGGGCTGCGGGGCATCTGTCTGCACGTCCCAGTTGTAACAGAAGGTTTGTAAAGCTGGTCTGCTTAAGTTCCCTTTGAGGAGGGACTTGTGGTCCTTTGGCGAGTTTGTTCTGGTTGTGTGAAATCTTGCACAAAGGAGTTGCCTGATGTGACACCTTGCGGTGAGGTCGGGGCCAAGTCGAGGCCTCCCAAATTCCCACTTAGTGCCTGAACCACGTTGTGAACTGGGTGTTTCTAGGCTCGCCCTTGGTTTCAGCTAAAAAGCACACGAGCTTGCGCAGCGTGTGGCAAAGCCTCTCCCGTTCCCCACGCAGGATGCGGCGCTTCTCTGGCTCACGTTGGAATGGGACGCGCGAACACCACGGAGGAGGCAGACGGTGGGGTTCCATTAGAGGATACTGGGGCAACGGGAAAGGCACGAAGGGAAGTCACAGGAAAACCCAGCGAGGCTGTTATCCGCACTAGAGACGGCGTGGGAAGAATATGCATTAATTGGTTAATGCTTGTGAAGTGCTTTGAAGATGGAAATAGCCATATAAGTGCTTGGTATTATTATTATGCTGACAATGGCTATGCAGAAGAGTTGTGGTGCTGAGGGAGCAGTCAAAATTGATTAAGAGACAATTTTGAAAGAGAAAGTTTTGAAGGGAGAAAATTACATCCCTTGAGAAGAGGCCGTTCTGGCTGAATATTGGGATAACTGTTACTTCTTGGAGCTGAGCAAATGATTTCGAGTAATGGATGGTCTGCACAAGATTCCCAGTTTCATCAGGAATTATGCAGCTGTGAACTTTTGCAGATAATTACTGTTCTTTAGGTTGTTAATGAGCGGCTGCTTGTGAGGGTGGAATTGTTGCCCGCATTAGGGAACCCGGTTGTTTAGGCTTGTTTGGGGTGTGAAGGTCACACAGTGTTTAGTTTGAAACCGGACCCATGAAATCTGGTTGCACTACGAGCGATCGGAAAACCCTGGAGTTTCTGGATGATGAATCACAAAAGCTTTAGTACACGTGTAGGCAACGCCAATGGGTCTTGCAGCAGAGATGGGAAAGGTTGGTACGATTTTTATAAAGCATTGAGGAACCTTCATTAGAATGATTGGAGCGGCCTGATGCCCTTGGCAGCCCAGGAATTCAAGCTGAAACGGGGGGAGGTTGGGAGGAGGATGATCGGGGCAATGGAGGGCGTATCTCGGAAGAGTGAAAGCACAGCGTTTGCTTAGCCTGGCAAACAGGCTTGCGAGGGGATTTAATTATTCTTTATAAATACATCAAGGCCAGGTGAAAACAAGACAAGGGAGAAGGACTGTTTAAGCTAACAGAAAATGTTGGTATGAAAACAAATGGGCTTCAGCTGGTCATGAATTAATTTTAGGTTGGGAATTAAAGTACGGTTTATAATCATCAAAGCAGTAAGGAGAGCTTGTTAGTTCTTTAGCTTTAACTTTTTATCTGTGTGTGTGTGCATACACATGAACACACATCCATATATATGCTTTATAGTCCAATTTGAAGTCACTTGCTGTATCTCTGCATTTTTCTAACTGAGGCTTAAACTGGCAAAGAGCACTCAAAAGTTTATTTGCCAGAGACTTGGAGCCCAGACGCAGCAGTCGATCAGTGTGTTTAAGGCTCAGCAAACGTAGAAGTTGGACTGGTGAACATTTGCCTTCAGTTGCTGGTTTTCCATCTTGTCCAGCCTGTGTGAACCTGTCCCACTGCGGCGCTCGGCTGAAAACCTCCCGTGTTCTCTGCCAGACTGGAGTGAGACCACCCTTTCTTATCAAGATTTGCATGTTTCATGAAATCCCGTTTGGCATGAAAAATTTTAAACTTTGAACACTGATTAGTGGCCGCAATAGACATTGCCTTAGGTTTCTGCCAGAGAATATCAGTATTAAAACACATCCTGAACGCAGCCGGTCAGTCTGTTGGGTGCAGGGTGGGAGCAGCCCGTGTGCTGCCCCTGCAGTTCTGGTGAGCTGAAGCAGGAATTGCCTGAGGTCGATCAATGGCACCATGAGGAACCTGCTACCTGATAAACCAGAGCGTTCAGCTGTGCTTTAAGGACAGGATTGTGGGTTTTTTGCATTCTTTGAATACAACTTTACCTACGTGTGTCGTGGTATTTTTGCAGCCTGTCTCTGAGGTGGGCTGGCATCAGGGCTGCCTTGAAAGGGGAATAGCAGGAATGTGTGTTTGACGTGTTGGGTAGCATTGGTCATCGTGGTACATTCTGTGGCTTCAGCGTTTATCCCAGCAACGTGTCAGAAATAAGACCCTGGAGCCTTGTCCCCTCGCAGGTCGGTGGGGCGGCGCAGGTGGTTTTCGGAGGGTCGCAGCCCCAACAACGGGGTGCGCAGGAGACGCGAGGTGACTTAGAACAGGGAAACCAGGGGAGTGTGACACTGCCAATCGGCCACTGGTTTGATTTGGTTTTGTGCTGCTGTAAACGACTGGGCCAGGGAGCACAGTAGTTGTGTGAGTCCTTTTCTACCCATTTTGCCTGGCAGAGCACGGTGGCAGGGCAGAAGGGGCAGGGGCACTGGGTGGGTGCTTTTACTTCGGCGCACAGAATGGCAGAAGCTTTGCTTGAATCTCCCTCATCGGAGCACGGAAACTTTCTTCTCATTCCAGCAAGCGTTACAAGGATAAACTGTACTTTTAAGTAGATCTGACCCTGGAATATGCTGGTTAAGATCTGTTGCAGGTAAGTGGCGAGCAGCCTGTCAGACAAAGGGGTCGACCCCATTACTAATTGATTACTTCTACAAATCCTTGTTCATTTATCTGCTCTTTGTATTAATGACTTATCACGGCTCTAACCTTTAGCCTGAGTCTTCAAATATTGCTGTTTAAGAAGCATCTCTTGGTCCTGGAGGTGGCTAATACCGTGTCCTCTCCATAAAAGACTTGATTGCGAGCGGGCGGATGAGAGCGTCTCTGTTCCCGTGTCTAGCGCTCGAGAGAAGAGGCCACATCCTGTGTCCTGGAGATGCGTGGGAACACCTGCAGCCTCTGGCTTTGCTTAAAACATTACTGTTGAGCTCATCAGCTCAGAGCCCTGTTGCTAAGAGTCCCTAGGCCAAAATTCAGGTCCAAATTGAGTGCGTAAAGCTCACTGCTAAGGACAGTCACACCTGCCTGCTTTGGTCGGGGCAGGTCACTTGTCTTTCCTTGTCTCCTGCAGCGCCCCTTCCAGCCCGCTTTCCGTAGCTTCCCGCAGTGCCCGGCGTTGGGCAGAAAGCCCCAGACAATGGGTGTTGCTGAATGCAGAAGGCGTGAATGTTGTGAAGGGAAGGACGGGAATGAATTGTGACTCGGTGAAGCCGTGCAGTGGAAAGCTCGCTTGTCTGTGGTATTGCCAAACTCTATTAACCAGTTGTTTAGCATTCGGAGAAATTTCTATGTATATATAAAATCAAGGGTGGGTTTTTTTTTTCCTCCTCTTTCTTTTTTTTGTGAAGGCTGCCCTGTAATGAAGCCGCAGTCGAGCTGTTGCATGTGTGCCTTTGCCTAGCAACTGTGCCTAGCAACGTCACGGCATCGCAGCCAGCCCGGCGGTGGGGTCAGAGCCGCTGGCTGTCAGGGAGCTGGTTGGAATGGTAATTTGTGATGAAAGATACTGGAGCCTCTTTTCATGAGGCTCGCGAAGCCTTGTTCTTAATTTCTTGACCTTCAGGCTCCCTTGCATACCTACAGACAGCTTTCTGCCACTGCCCTGCAGAAATCAGAGGAGCCCGGAGTTGCCTGGGAGCCAAACCTTCCCACGCAGCGCAGGGCTTCGGAACCTTTTCCGCTAGTCTTTGAGCCAAGTCCCGTTGCCTCGCACCCGGGGCGGGGTGGACTGTCCCTGTGACACTGCCACCGCACCAGAACTTCAGCGGGGTGGGACGCAGCCCCGTGTAACGCCCTGCGGCGGTAACAGGGGGGCAAGACCTCAACCATCTAACGTCTGCGCTAGGAAACGGGTCTGCTGCTCTTAAAAGCGACTCTGAGGGGGAAACTGGAGAGCGCGCTTAAAGCATTGTCAGCTGTGGCTGCTTAATATATTTTTTTAAAGTGTCTAAAGCTCTTGTTTGTTCCTACAGTATTCAGCTTGGAGGTTTTTTTTGTTTTTAAAATCTTAATGAGTGGGTGTGTTTCAGCCAAGGTTCCTTAAAGCTCCAGTAAGACGAGTTCACAGCACCTTGAGAAGCACAGCAGAAGAATGAATGTCCTCCGTTCTCATGCAGCGAAAGGACACGGCACGGAGCGCTGCCCGTCGCTTGTGGCACAGGACAGGAGAAGCGCTGCGTGTGGTTAGAGCAGGGTACAGCCAGGAGCAGCACCAGCGATGCTGGCTGGTCTCACCTGCCTTGTGAAGGCTTCCAGCAGCGGGTGGTGGGCTCTGCAGCAGATGTGTGGGTCCTGAACACATCTGGGGACATATGCTGGGCAGAGGAAAGAGTGTCTCCCTTGCCGATGGCTTGGAGAACATCGTTACTGCAAGAGTCCTGCTACCTCACGAGGTTTCTTTTTCCCTCTTGTCACCCGTGAAGCAGGTCCCCAGGTGTTTGTGCTGGTCTGGGGTGGTCAGTTCATGCTAAAGAACGCTGATGGGAGGGACAGAAGAGTGAGGACCTTCTGTAACCAGCCTTGTCCCTGGCGTGGCTTTGCAGTCAGCAGGCACGTCCGCACTGCGGAGTGCAGTAAAGGTGAGGGATTCTCCTCCCGGCACTGACAGCGCTGCCGTGTCCATGTGGCACAGTGCTCCGGAGGGGCTGACCTGGGAGCCCTTAGGGGACAGCCGCGTTAGCACCGGGGTGTTCAGGCGGTGCTCGGGGATGCTGCTGGTCTGGCTGCCGCGGCCCGGCCGAGGCTTCCCTGCTGCCGGCAGCCATCGCCCGTTGCAGCCGGCAGCGTGGCCGCAGCTCGGAGTGGCGTGTCGTGTTGATATTGCCTGCTGGCGGATCCCAGGACGCTTTGGTTGCAGTAGCCCAGCACGAGTTACAGGCGAGGGCCCTCGGTCTGGCTGCACGTGTGCCCCGGGTCCTCCTGTGGCCTCTGTGAACGGCCACTGAGGGACTTGTGTCCCCTTGTGGACTTGGTGTTTCATGAGCAACGTGCGGCTGCTCTTGCAGGGGCTGCTCTTGCAGGGGCTGCTCTTGCAGGGGCTGCTCTTGCAGGGGCTGCTCTTGCAGGGGCTGCTCTTGCAGGGGCTGCTCTTGCAGGGGCTGCTCTTGCAGGTTTGGGGAAGTGACGAATACGCTGGTTCCCTGCAGGGCTGGCGGGGATTGTCATCGTCCTTTTGTGGAGGAAGCCCAGCCCGGAGATGCGGGGGCTGTGAGATGCTCCTGATTCTGCTGGTCTTCAGTGCTCCCTGCAGATGCTTCGTGTAGCTGTACCACGGTCTTTGGATTGACGTGATGTTTATTGTATGGGATAGAGTGGGGAAAAAACGTAGGTCTTTACGGGAGGAATCTTACTCTCAAGTCCCTTCCTCTGCCTTCAAGCAAGTACCAAGAGAGGCCCATGTGGCAAAGCTTTGCTAGTAACTGCTGAAAGCGGGGCGAGCTGTATTTAGCCTGGCTGACGAGTCCAACACTTTGTTTGTTGTTAAAGGGTTCAGGATTTTCTTTCTCTCTATGGATGCTCCTTGCATCAACAAGCTCCGCTTGCTCGGCTCAACGCCCTCCCTGCAGGTCAGCAGAGCGCGGAAACAGGCTCTTCTTTTGCGATAGAGCGGGCAGAGCCCCTCTCGCTTTGCTCGACGCGTGCGTCTTCTGGGAGCCGTCCAGCTGAAGCGACCGACGTGGTCTTTGTCGCCGTGTTTTCGAGGAAGATGTTGAAAACTGAGATTTGGTGAAAAGCTACCGAGGCGTTCTGTGTTGTGGAGTAATTAGTAATTTAGTTGTTAGAATTCCTTGTCGGTATTGGCCAAGCAAAGCTTTTTGCCGCGCGTGTCTGAAATGGTTTCTAACGTTGTGTCCGTTGTCCACTGGGCCTTGGCTCAGGTGGCACGTGGCGTTGTGTGTGGTGCGTGTGCCCCTGTCTCACCAAGGCGCCGACTTGAGTGAGTTCAAATAACACAATGCTTTTTAATTTCGCTGATGTAAATGGCCATGGAAGGTATGTAATTCATTAAACGTGTCTTGATGAACACAGACTTCTCTAACGTTTACTTTGGTCCTGCTTAGATGAAAAAGCACGTGTTAGCAGGGATTTTCTAGATGCTTATTAAAATAACTCCAAAGTAATTTTTAAATATCTTCTATTATTAGTCCTTAAGCCCTCCTGCCTCCCCTTGTAACAGTAACATAGGAGGGAATACGTCTCCCTTTCCTGTGCTCTGTATGAGTCTTCGCTCCTAAATGCTCGTCCTGTTTTCTAGCTTGCTTTGATTCTGTGTAGATTGTAAGCTTTTCAGATGGTAAAGTGGTATATAAATCTGCAGGGGTGATTGAGAAAGACATAGTGTGCACCTGGGGAAAGCCAGCGTGGCCCTGCAGTGCCTCTTTGATAACCCAACAGGACTAAGTGTTGTGATATTTCCTACAGAGCAGCTCAAGTTCTTACCAGCTGCACAACAAGCGGTGCGGTTTGAGGTTCCCCCCTTTGATGGCAATCTGGTGTTTGTTTGTGGCTTTTAAATTTTATTTTATTTTAAATAATTAAAATCTGATGAGGATCTTGAAGATTGAAATCCATCCCTTCTGTTTCCAGGTCGTTCCAGGGTAGGGATGGAGCTGTGCCGGGTCGGCATGCCATGCTTCCCTCCCTCCCGCTGTTCGGAAGAGCAGACTCCAGCCCCCGGGGAGACTCCGGCAGCTGCTGTTCTGACCAGTGGACTCACTTAGGCAGTTTTAGCTTCACCAAATGAGGCATTGCTTTCCAGCAGCTCGAGTCTCTGGCCTCCCAGCACGTCAGGGTACTGCAGTGCAGCTGTAAGACAGGACATATGGGCAGTGTCATGTTCTTGTGATTTCAAGTTTTGTCCTACCGTGGCTTTTGATGTTACCTGAAATTGGATGTTTTCCTTTTTTTTCCTCAACAGCGTGTCAGAACTCCTTCGACCTTGCAGTTAGAAGTACGTGCCCTTTCAAGGCTCAATCGTGAAATATAAAACCAAAGCATAATAAAGCAGAAAAGACTTTCTTTAGGGGAGAGGGTTATCTCAGTGTAGAGGAGGGAGCGTACCAGTGGGGGATGACCGGTGGCTTCCCAGCTGTATGGGGGAGGCAATGTTCAAGTGGGGCTTGGGCTTAGGGCCGGCATGCTCCGTCCAATTTTTGACTTCGCGCTTCGGGATGGGTATAGAACAGCTGGGGAGAGTCCAGAACCTCACCGAGGGCTCAGGGCCATCACTGAACAGGTTGGGTTCATTTGGTCTGCAGTAGTGCTTTCCGACTTCTTTGGATCTGTTGTCTTCAATGTTTCCAGTCTTAAATGTCTTTATTTCTATGTAGGTGCTTATTGCATTTCTAGAGGATTTAAAAGAATAGACACGAGGCTGTTTTCCTTTCTTGCCTTTCACAGATGCCCACAGGCATTCCGAGCTGCAGGTTGAAAATCACCTGTCTCAGGAGGAGATGACTGGGGAGAATGAACTGTTGTCCCAGTCCAGCATAGGTAGGAGAAAATGCCATGGTCTAGAGTAATAACAGGATGAATCTGGGCCAGACATTAAGCAGATGGAGAGCTACAACGCTTTTGTCCAGGTTTTCCCTAATCTGAAATACGTAAGTGTAATTTCTAAGATCTTTTGGAAACGTTAGATGATCGCAAAGCAGCGTGGCAGTGCATGAGGATAGTCCAGTGCCACTTGGAAGTTCCAGACTTCCCTTTCCTCTCCTGTGCGTATCTGCAGTTTCCAGTTGTAAGGTGGTTTGGTTGGAGCTTTTACCGGGGAACTCCAAGGTCAGCAGTGTGACTAGAAATCCCAAACACATAAAGGAAATCTGCATAGCCTTCCAAGACAGATCTTTTTAGTTGGGAGAGCACGGGGGAGGGCACGTGTGGGAAAAACTAGATATGTTATTACAGCATCTTCACCGTCATCTTTTCTGTTCCTCCCTTTTCTGCTTGGGAAGCCCTTAAAATTGAATTGTTATGCTAAGGTTGGAACAATGCCTAAATGGAACAGATCTCCGCAATAACAGCCTGGATGCCTGGGCAGCACTAAAGGGACAGAAAGTGATGACGGAGTGGGAGTGAAAGACGTTGGGATGGAAGGGGAGTAGCGTCTCTCTGCAGAGAACTGGAGGTGACCGGGTCGGTTTCAGGAATGCTTGATTTGCGGTATCAGCGTATTATGCCATCCCGCTGAAAACTCCCATACTGCTTTTGATTTGAGGTGGGTGTTATAATTCTTCCTGGACTTGGCAGCAGTGGCATGAGCGGGATTCAGATAAAACGCGTGTTCCGTGCCCTCGTATTCCTCAGCTTATCACTCCATGTGTTCAGAGAGGAAGAGGCACTGGCTATCGGAGATGTAAATCATCCCCTTGATGATGTGCTTGGATCCACTGGCTTTTGATTAAAAGTTATAGTTAATGGAATGTCTCTGCATTATTTATTCCCCGGAAGGCTTTGATATAAGACTGTAGGTTAAGTTAAAACTATGAAAAGGTGAATACTTAGGGAAACAAGACTTAGATTTATGAAGTGTGAAGGTACTTTCCCTGTTTGTTCACTTAAATTGTGTGAACAGGAGAGTCAAAGCTAGGCTATGGGTAAACTACTTACTGTTTGTGGTTGTCTGTAATGATTTATACAACTACTATGTAAGGAAGCGTAATTAGCTGCTGATAAATGATTCAAACCAGTAAACATTGGGGAAGAATGACCCTTTTTCCTATTTAGAGAGCAGATCAAATGGTGTTTTTAAAAAAAATGGAGTTCTTAAAGATGAACTCTTCAATACAGTAATGTAAATAGAAAAAATTGAGAAGTTGCTGATGTATAAGCAGGATTTGGCCCTGGTGTTTTAAGCCAGGACAGAATGTGTGTGTGCTCGCAGGATACGGATGTCAGTTTTCTGAGAGAGAGGTTTTTATGTTCATCTGTTTCATTGAATGGGCTAGAAGAACACAAAATAGAAACATCTGTGGCTAAGTAACAATAACTAAAGAACATGACAATACCAAAACCTACTGCTAAGGAGAAGGCAGTCATGTATCACCAGTGGATGACACTGCTGCAAGCAAGTCAGTGTGTATGATTTGATATTTGTTCCTTTTGAATTGTGCAGTGACCA
The DNA here is from genome assembly GCA_013398295.1 of Chionis minor. Taxonomy (NCBI): domain Eukaryota; kingdom Metazoa; phylum Chordata; class Aves; order Charadriiformes; family Chionidae; genus Chionis; species Chionis minor. The sequence goes on from VZSF01004178.1 coordinate 256,413, forward strand.
TACATCAGTGTTTGCTAAATTACATTTATTTTCTGCTGAGAAACAAAGTGCATCAACTTAGATTTTTAGGAAGCACTTCAGAAAGAAATTCTGTTCCTGTCTCTCTAAAGTATTGCTTCCTTAGATATTAATATGTTATAAATCAACGTGGTTAAAACACTTCCTTGATTTACACCGCCATGGATCTGGCCTGGTAAGCTTAAGGAATTGGAAGTAGGTGGAAGATGATGTTTTGTACCCATTTTTTTTGCATTTGCAATGTCAGACAAGGCCTTTGTTTATTATTTAGCTTCTGACAACTTGATGAAGGTTTGTAGTGACAGAATTTAAATGTACAAGTTTATCCGAGTCTGTAGAGCTGCTGAAATTCTACGTCAAGTGATGAAACCCCGTCCCAGGCAGGAGCTTGGAGGGTACAGCAGCCAAGGCAGCTCGCTCCGGTACGGATTGAAGGAAATAACAAAATTCTGTTGCTGTGAATGTGCCTGAATGATTGAGTCTCCTCTTCCGTAAGTGTAAACTGGTTTGTTTTGATCAGCGTGCAGTGGCCATGGTGACTGCCAGTTGTGAGACGTGGAAGACACGGGAGCAGTCAGTGCCACCCACACTGTCGTCACCGGGGGGAGGTGCTTCGGCGCCAGAGCTCCGGTAGCCACATTGCGCTGGACAAAACTGTCCCTAAAGGAGGGACTGACAGGAGAACGGTCCCACGCTCGTGTGTCCAAACAGCTTCAGATACACAGTGTGAATAAACCTCCCACCGGCTTCTGTCTCCAGTCGCGTGGCTTGTACCGTCAAAGGCAGTGCTGGGGTTTGAGTACAGGGACATTCTTCCCACCCTCCTCGTGGCAAGAGCCCGATCGATACTGGGAATCAAGCGTGAGGGGTTTGCAGCTTTCCCTCTTCAGTAAGAGGCAGCCGGGGTCGTATTCAGCTGATAGTTAGTTTTTGGTTAAGTGTCCAGTCCCGTTCAGTTTTGTGGTGTGTGGGTTAACTGTGTATTATAAAACGCCGCAGGCAGCCCATGTTTCTGTTAGAAATGTGGTTCTTCTATGAGCATATTGCAAAGTAAATATTTCATTATTTTTCCTTGTGCATATGAGCCTGAAGTGAAGCTGATTAGTCTGTTTACATTGTTCAGGCAGTGTATCCTGCAAAAAACAAGTATTGTAAGTGGAGACTGGTGAGGCTGCCTTTTAAGCTCTATCATTGAGAAGATGGTTGTGCCTCTGGACAGAGATGTTCTGCAAAGCCCAAAGCCCTCCCTGAGTGGGGGTTTCCTTGGGTTGTGGTTTTTTCCCTCCCCCTTTGATTGCGATCCCTTTGGAGAAAGGCTCTGTCTGTCCACTGGACAGTGCCAAGTACGATAATGCCTTCGTCCTTGTCTGGAAACTTTAAGTGCTGCTGCAATAAAATTACACTGATGCAGTCATTAAAAAGATATACTCTCATAGTAAACCACTTTCCAGAATTGAAAATAGCAGGTTGCATTGGCAGAGTACAAGTTAGAATTAGCTCCGTTCTCAGACTGGTCATCTCTGTCACAAAATAGGACGTGTGCCCACAAACGCATATCCCCTGATGAGTTCCATGTTGGTGTTATACCTTCAGAAAGTATGAGTCCATAAATAATAGTATTAGGAGCTGGAATGTCTGCATAAATATTTGCAGTGCCACACTGAGCCTTCTGGCAGATGACATCTCATCCCTTAGCTTTGCGTATTTACCTTTCTCCTTTGCTGTGGCTTTTGAATAAAGAATGGCAAGTTGAGGGGGTGCAGGAAATCATGGAACGTTAAGGGTTGGCAGGGACCTCTGGAGATCATCTGGTCCAACCCCCCCTGCCAGAGCAGGTCCACCTACAGCAGGTGGCACAGGATGGCGTCCCAACGGGTTGGGAATGGCTCCAGAGTTGGAGACTCCACCTCCTCTCTGGGCAGCCTGTGCCAGTGCTCTGCCCCCCTCAATGGAAAGAAGTTCCTCCTCATGTTGAGATGGAACTTCCTATATTTGAGTTTATACCCATTGCCCCTTATCCTATCACTGGGTACTGCTGGAAAAAGCCTGGCCCCCTCCTCCTGGCCCCTTCCCTTTAAGTATTTTTAAGCATTGATGAGGTCCCCCCTCAGTCTGCTCTTCTCCAGAGTAAAAAGACCCAACTCCCTCAGCCTTTCCTCATCAGAAAGATGCTCCGCTCATCATCTTCGTGGCCCTTCACTGCACCCTCTCCAGCGGGTGCGCTACAGCCATTCTGGAAGGGTTGTCATTCCTCCGTTGCCAGGGCCGATGGCGAATCCCCCGCGGGAGTCATGAACATGGTCCCTGGGTGCAGCTTGTCCTGGCGCTGCTGCCGTTTGTTGCGGCACAGCCCGGTCAGAGCCGAGGTGCGGGGCAGGAGCCGGCCTATCCGCAGGGGAAGTCGCTGCATTCCCATCGCTCGAGTGAGGTGTGTGGTGGTGCCTCGTGTCAAACTTGGGGCTTGGAGAGAGCGCTCCAGAAATTCCGGAAGAACGTTGCCCTCTGTCAAATACTAATTCACCTGGAACCTCATAGCACAGCTCCTGGCATTGTCCGTTCCCACCTTTCTAATTATTTGTGCTCCTGGGCCAAAGGGATAAAGAGAATTGTTTTTGCAAGTCTTCAGAGGAGAAACTGTTTCCTCGTCGTGTACTTTAGACTTTAGATAAGGTTTTGTCAGTCAAGCCTGAGCTGAACTAACTCAAACCTGAAAGCAAATTATATAGTATTCATAAATTCTCCTGGGCTTCCTGGATCTCTCTCCTGTTCCTGCTGACTTTTTCCAGCGATGTCCAATATAAATGAAGTTCCCTGCTATTACAGTTGAAGAATATATTGCTTTCCAGACTGTCAGCTTTTGGGAAACTAATTTTTGTTTGCAAGAAGCAATTTTCTTTTAGCTGTGTCCAAAGCGCATCTTGGTCAGAATCATGAACATGCAAATATTTCAGTAGATTGATTTGATATGGCATAAAACTGTGTCCTATTTTTCTATTACGTGTTTGTTTTTCTTCAGCGAGGTTTAAGATTATGTACATATTTCTGGCCTCTGCTCATTGTTTTAAGTGCTGATTATATAAGGTCGGCATAAATTTCTACTGATCTTAAGGCTTCTTGCCTTTCATATGACCTTGGAAGCGTTTGGAAAAACGTGTCTCTGACCTTGAATTTATTTTCTGAACTTCACGCAACATCAGGAGCTTTTATACCATCAGGAAATGGAGAGATACAGCCTCTTTAATTTCCCAATTTCCTTAAATTGTTCCGATGACATTTATTTATGATTAAAATAAAAAATGTGCGGGAGAGAGATTCAATATCCCCACATTGCTTATTGAGTGCCAGTCTGGTTGAAGAAAAGAGAATGCGATTGAATTTGAGAGAACTGAAGCTTATGGATCTCTGGCAGCCTCCAAGTTATTAAACCAAACCAGGCCTAATTTTACCACTCTGTGATAACGGTAATATTCCCCGTCCTGAGCAGCTTTCTGGCACCAAGCTAATGCATCCTTTCAGTGAACTCTACGGATAAATGGAGCTGAAGTGGAGGAGGGAGGTGAATTCCACTCTTGTCTGTATTATGTACGGACAAAACGCGCTGAGAGAGGCAGATGCCAGGTGCTATAGAAATACCAAGTACTTTAGGCTGCCCCTGTTAATGAGTTCTGTGCCTCGCGCCGTTTCAGTCCCCGGTGGATTATGGGGCTGTCCTAACTCTCGCCGATATAACGAACGTGATACAAAAAGATTCCCTGGGTAGTAAATATGATTGGCCATTTTAGATTCATAAAGGCCTGAACTTTGTCTTGTAGAGAGAAGTTGCACTAAGCATTTTTGCACCAAAGTAGGTCAATCTAATTATCATTGGCTTTAATGAGCACTACTCTGCAGTTCTTTACCTGTAGCTGTTTGGCACTCAGAAGTGCAAATGCCATCACTGCCTTTGAAACGAGCAATGAGAAATCAAAGAAGTAATTTCTAATCTAATTCATTTTGACTTGAAAGCCTCGGTTATCTACATAAGCGGGGGTAAACAATCCAGCGTCACATCAGGAAGAAAAGCCAGAGCAACCGCAGGCAGCGGTGATGGGCAGCTCTGGTGCTGGCCATAGGATAAGGGTGAAATTCTGCTTTTGGGTTCAGAAGAGCTGCCTTGCAAACTGCCTGGAATTTAGCTTTGGTGTGGAGGAGTTATTCCATTAAAACCAGTAGGAGTTCCAGTTTGTTTGGGGCGACTTTTTCTTTGTGCCTCAAAAAGGTATTTGGGTAAAGTCGCAGTGAAGGGAGAGGAAACGCTAAGGAGAATTTGTCATTTAGGCTGTTGCCAACATGTATTTATGTACCGGTTTCTCCAGAGAGAAGAAAATCTCCTATATCCAGAGACTGTACATCACAGCAGTTGATCTTTATCTTTGGGATGGAGTGTTCACAGGTACTGCTTTGGGGAAGGAAAAATGGATTTGGGGGAGATGTTAAGTATGTAGCTGGTGGGTACAGGACTGCGCTTTTCTTCTCGGGAGATGTAGCTCCCCGGATGTAGCTCTCCTTAGGAATACTGATTGGGAGACATTTGCTATGTGTTGCGCCTGCATGAGGAGCTGAAACCTTTCGGAGCAGCGTGGGAAGGCTGGGTCCAGCCAGCGACTTCTTCCCTGTGCACCCCCTCGGGTCTGACGGGGGTATGGGGTGTTACCGGTGACGGCGCCTCTTGGCCCTGGGCCACGGCTGCTCTGCAGTGGCACAGCTCCCAGTTTGGGGTACGCAGACCAGAGACCAAGTGGGAACATCCTCTTCCCTTGCGGCAGTCTGCGTGGAGAGGCCCTGGATAAAAACCGCTGGCTCTTTTCCCTGCTTGGAGTGGTTTCACGCTAGCGAGCGATGCTCACCTGGAAGAGTGTGGATGGGGGAAAAAGAACTGCTGTTCCGAGAAGTTGCAAACATTTGGGGGGTTGGGTTTTTTTTGTTTATTCCAAATAACTCTGAGAATGGTTTGTTCATTAAAGCCTTAGAACTGTGTCCTGCTCTTTCTGGAGTCCAGACGACTTTAATTTCTGATCTTTTGCATTCAGTTTTTATGCAATCTTGTCCAGACAGACTACTCATCTGGTGACTCAGTTCCTCATTATGTATTATGTCCGTTACAGTTTTTGGCCTTTCAAGGTGAGGGGTGGTCTGTCTCTCTCAGTCTGCTCAGTTCACCCGTGATCTTCTGTCCCTTCTTCCCGTGTACCGAGGGGGGAAGGGGACGGGCAGCTTTGGCATTGCTATTCTGCGGTTCTGCCCCCCAAACCCCTCGCGCTTGAGGCACCCAGTACGGCCAGGCGCTCCTGGGACGTGTTAAATCCCTAAATGCACACTGTGTAAGGAAGAGTATATCAGACTTTGTCATGGGCTGCGAAAGGGTGTCTGGATAAGTGTCTGGTTCCCAGTCACAGGCGGCAGCTGCTGTAATCCAGCTGTTATTAGCCCATTACGTTTGCAGCTAGAGGGAGCGGGGCCCAGGAGATGGGTATCTGGGGTCCAAGTTCCTGCAGGGAGGACAAAGATGAATCTTTAGATTTTACCTTTATCTGTTCCCTGGGACCACGCACCGAGAGGAAATTCAGTGGAAAGAATCTTGTATGATCTGTTTCTGACAGTGAAGATATTAAACGTGTATCCTACACCGTTTGACTTGTGCTTTTGTCTTTTCTCTTGCCAGCCCAGAACTGCAGTCACATTTTGCAGGGCCCAAACGGGACAATACAGAGTCCAGGCTTTCCCTATGGATACCCAAATTATGCAAACTGCACGTGGACAATCACTGCTGAGGAGCAGAACAGGATACAGCTTGTTTTCCAGTCCTTTGCATTAGAGGAAGATTTTGACGTATTGTCTATCTACGATGGACTGCCTCAGCAGGGGAATCTGAGAACAAGGTACATTGTTCATAACAGTGATGTTTATAAACATGCTCCCGTTTCTGCCACTGGGATTAAGTCTAGGTTGAAGGTTTATGCTGCAATATACTGGGAGTGCTGCTTCGTGAGCAGTTCTTACCGTTGTTTTGATTTCTTATCTCTGATAAGGTTTGAAATGTTTCTCTGAATGCCTGACAGTAACGATTTATTAAGAGTCATTCTAGACATCCAGAGAAGTTAATTAGAAAATGGAGCAAGAGGAAAGCAGAGCTAATGTGCAGAGGAGCTTCTCTCAATCCAAAAGACATTCTCTGAGTGGGAGGATGGATAATGGGTTTCAGTTTATAGCTCTGCCAAACGCTTTGTGGGTGCATTCGGGTAATTCCTGAACTTGCAGTCTGTTCTCCAGCTGGACAGGGGTGACAGTCTCTCCCGTCTGCTGGAACTGTTGGACCTTTAAGGGTAAGGAGTTATTGAGTAATATAGCTTAGTATGAAGACTCTCCATGGATTCTATCTCTGAGACATTCGGGTACCATCCTGGTGTTAATCAAAAGTTACACGAAAAGCTGCTTTGGGGAAAAAAAAAAAAAGTATTGTGGTGGTAACAAATGTTGTATGACACGTCAGACTTCTGCGTTCGACAGAGTCGTGATCTCAGACCTCCAGATCTGAGGCAGAGATGAAATCAGCTTGGTGACTTGTGACATGACTGCTGTTCTCTGATTGCAGCTGGAGTCTGACAGTAATATAGTCAAAAAGTAAAAGGAACAGTGGCAGCGCCCAGTGTTAGAATGCCTAGTAAGGATGCTGCAGCCATGGCCAGTCCTGGAAATTACTTCAAACCGCTTTAGCTTAGGACCTATCCTTTGACCTCACTGTCTTGTCTAACCCAACTGGAAAATCTGAATTAAATAATCACTGGTGCAAATCAGCTCTTTAAGTAGGTGATTTCAGTTATGCAAATAAATCATATCTTTATCTTGCAGCCGTGCTTGAGAATCATCTTAATTATGGGACCTCATCACTTAATCGGAAGGTAGCATAGTGCTTTGGGTATTACGTAAAGGATGCCTACATCTGGTATACAGTTCTGCTCAGGAAGCGTTGCGTGGTGAGAAGTCAGTGCTGCTTTTGCCCCGGGATGGCCCCCGGCAAATGGCTCTGCTCATCAGCAGCACCGGATGTTTCCTTTTGCCCTCTGGGTGTCAGTGGGAGGTTCTGCTGAAGAAGCAAAATCCACGAATGAAGTGAATTCAGAAGCAGGGTCATGGTGGAGTGAATTAGTCAGATGCTGTAGACAAGTCGCATCCAGGTATCGCTCCTCGCGAGCACGGTGTTGTTGTAGATGGAAGCAGCGGCAGCGGCATCTTCCTGCTGATGGCCACAGAGCTGAGCTACAGCTTGGATACCGGCCCGGTAATTTGTAGCCCTGCACTCTGGGGGAAGGTGAGGACACAAATAAGTGATCTTTGTAGGCAGCTTGGGTAGGTAAGCGTAAGGTGTGGGATGAAACCAGGGTCACAAAGCACTGTGAGAAGGTTTCATCTCTAATGAGGAAACGGTGTGTTTTTGTACAGTGGAGGAAAGTGAACTGAAGAGGGGAGGGGGGAGTGTTGGGGATGCTTTCTAGAGACCTGAAAGCACTTGCAGAGGACTTATGCCCATAAATGAGATATGGACTCTGGCGTGATGGATGCTTGCGTTCTTCCTGTGGAGGTTTCTAGACCAGTGACTTCAAAACCTGGAGCTTGCTCCTCTGTGCTGTTTGGTGTCTCGCTTCTTTGTTCAGCTAACATTTTTTTTCCACGTACATCAATCTCAGCTCATTAAACTCTGTAGCTGTTGTCCAACACTGGTCTCTCTTTCTTTTTTCTTCTCTTTCCTTCTTTTCCTTTTTCCTGTGGCTATCAATTTTGTTTTTTCTCGGACTGCTTTCCAAATGTACTCAATTCATCATCGAAGCGCAGCGCTCGAAAATGGATGACCGTGCGTCATTCATCAAAGCTCGTGCTACCAGGAGGCGGGCCAAAATAAGCTGTAAGCGAGTGTAAAGGAGAGGGGGCGGGGGGAGCACGCTTCCGCGGAGAAGGCAACTGTTCGTGTGTTCAAGGCTGGTCAACAAAATGGTTAACAAACAGGGAACTGTATCTCTGCTCCTCCCGCTCTCGTTGTTGAGCATCCCTGCTTTATTTCAGTAGGTCGTGCCTGCATGACTGGGAGAAGAGAGTGACCTTGGTGGCATCGAGTGGCTTAACCTGTTGAGGACACCTTCTTACGCTGAGGGGTGGGGAACGGTTAGTCTTCTCAAAACCCTGCTGTGCCATTGAAGCCCTACATTCCTAAGGGCTTCCCTGGCCTGATGTGTCACCGTGTCACGTCTGTGTGCCTTCCTGGGAAGGGGTTAATAATTGTGTTCAGCGTGTGCTGGCAAACACCCTGTTGTCTTGCAATTTAATGTGGTGTGAAAGCTCCCTAATAGAATAAGAGCAGACTTAATCCAATGAGACGCTTCCTAATAAACTGCTTTACTGTATATTAGGGAATTTGCGTTGTGCGTTAGTGATGAGTATGTGAATATTAAATGCGTTTCAGTGTCTTAATTTAGCCATCCAGGGCTGCTGTCATTTTTCAGTGCCATGACTTTGCTTTGTTTGCTAAAATCAGAGCTTGTTCCTGAGTCCTTGCTCCTTTAGCCTCCTATTTTTCTCCTCCTATGTTTTTCCTAGCTGGGAAAACCGCGTATTTTCCCAGCGCCGTACGCTGGCCTCCTGCAGGGACCACTGGAACAGAATCTTCTTTGAAACCCAGGAACAGCGATGGCTGTGGATTTTGCTCTCCCTTGGCTGGAGCAGCAGAGCTACATGTTTTTAGGAGTTCGGGTGAGATTTGTGACTTCCCCTTGGTGCCTGCATGTGGCTTCCCTTCTCTCGAGCGGCGTTAGTGCTTGGAACACCAGACCAAACTCTCCCAAAGGCTCATCCTTCAAGTTCCTAACTACTCTCAGCTGCCGGTGGGATCAGAGGGAGGCATGTGGAGACCTGATCTGAAAAGTGCTGTTACTCAAGAACCGTCTTTTTGCAAATTCCCATTGTGCTTTGCTGATTGTGTCATTGTTAAGAGGATGCTCCAATCAGGTGAGATTCCTGATTGGTTTCCCACCGTGCTGGGCTTAGAAGCTCAGCAGAGACCTGACTCCAATTTGAATATGTGGAGTTATTTATGGATCTAAGATTGCTATGGGATTTGGGAGACTCTTTGCACCTTTTCATGTCAGACTGTTATGTGACACAACCAGACAGTAGTTAACAAGAAAAAAATGTAGCAAAGAAGGAAAGCCAAATGACATCTTCAGGCTTTTTTATCTGCTGCTGATAACTTGCAGGGCGCTTTTAGTGTGAGAATCTTAAATTAGTTGCTAATTTCCTTATTTGAAGTTTCAAGCTTGCAGTCAGATCCAGGGAAAATATATTTATATCTGGTCAGTCAGTCATTTCAGATACCTAATTCTGTTTTCCTGAAGGCAGCCACTGAATTTATACTCCAAACAGGACTTGTCAATTCAGAAAAGCAGGGTTTTTTTTTTAACCTTCCAAAGATGTTTAAAACTACTTTGGAAAGCCCAAGGGACAGAATATGCGATCTTTTTTACCAGGAGAGACTACTCGCTTGCATGCATGATTACCAATGCTGGGCTGACTTACGATCTTATAACCCAGGGGTTTTCCTTCCCGTGCGACACGGGTAGGGCGATGGCGTTGTCTTCTGGTCTTCCTTCCCTCTGCAAAGGGAATGTTTCAATGGTACCGGATTTTTTTGGCTAAGAAAATGTTCGCTTGAGTCAGTGTATCAAGAAAAATAAATCCGTATTACAGCCAGAACTTCGTTAGTGCAGCTTGCATTTCCACAGAAGTTACTAGGAGGTGTATACTTACACAGCTGTGAGGAACTGACCCGTTCTGATGTCTGCTCAGTGTGTAGGGTTAGAGAAAAGGTTTGTCAATCCTTACTGTGATAGCTTCATACTGAAAGCAGAGAAGAACTCTGCACTGCCTTTAGCTGCCTGGCACCGTGAATAACTCGTCTTCTAGCTCACGGCTCAGCGTTATGCGCCGAGTCGTCGGCTGAAGTTGCTGCTGCTTGTTAGAGATCCTCATCCTTCTTCCCTGACACGCGCCCGGAGAGCGAACAGGAGGATTCCCATCAATATGCGGGGTACGCAGTTAAAAACCACGTGATCTCTTTGGCCATATTTAATTGACTGAAAGATTAAGTATTTTGTTTGAACTTAAAATTATGTGATACTAGTGATAAGAGTTGAATTATCTACTGGGGTGACCTATTTACAGAGACAACAGAAATACCTGTATCTTGCCTGTTTCTCCTTGATAACCTTTTAATTACTCTCTGAAAAATTGGACTGGGTGACTGCTACTTAATTACCCATCAGGAGAACAAAGCTTTTGATCTTAAAAACAATGGAAGGGAGGAGGAGAGGAGACAAAGGGAGGAGCGAAGGAGAGGACTGCCCCCACGTGCCGTAGGCTCTCGCTTGCGGACATGCAAACCTGGATTATAACAACGTTCTGGGGGTCTGGCTTCCCAGGTACTGGATTTGCTGGGCTTCAGTGCTGTTCAAGGAATTCCTGGAGAAATAGTGTTTGCCAACTGGTCATAGCAGAACGTATATTAGGATTTTGTGTTGAGTCCCCTTTGGTCCTGTGACATATTCCATTGTAGCTACCTCGTGCCGCCAAGGTGACCACAGTTCTCTTTAGGAAGGATGAAGATAAATAAAATGGAGGGCCAGCTAAATCCTTTTGTCATCTTTACTGAACTTCAGAATCCTACCTCCCTTTTTGCCTTAGCAGAGTCTTTTGTCACTTCGCGTTAACTCCATGGGAAAAAAGAAAGAACAAAAAACCAGTTAAATTCACGTTGTCTGCTTTGTAGAATAAAATACACTCTTTTTGCCTGAGAAGATACTTGTTTGAGCTGCTCCAGCAGCATTAGAGCTTTTTGCCAGTGGCCCTGTAGTGTTGTTCTGGGGACGTGGTGAATGTTCCGGAATTTCTCCCAGGGAATTTCTCTCCCTGCTGTGTTTAGCGCAGGTGGTTGGTTGGTGTTGGGCCCTAGGCCCTTACTGTTACTCAAATAATATTTTGTTTTCAAAATCGTTTTTGTTTTCCTTCTAAACTGTTGATTAACCATGTTTACAGGTAAAATCTACTAGCAAAGCTTGACAATGACTCGTGCTTCGTATTAAGGTGTGCTAAGTGTATTAAGTGTAGAAAGATTTTCTGTAATCGGACAACATCTAATAGATTTTAATTAAGACTGCACTGGAACAGCCTGCTTTTGATAGAGCTGTGAACGCTGAGTACCATTAGTAATTGATGTAGGTTTTAAACTGGTGAATTTAGGTAGTATGTGGGAATTCTAGGGAGGATCATGGTGTCCTTTCCGTGTCCAAGTTGTCGCAGCTCCTGAAAGCCTCCTGTTCCTCCGGGGTTGAGCTTTGGAGGGAAGGAGGGGAATGCCAGCAGAGCGCCTGGCTGTAGGACGTGGCTGGTGGGTTTCCCCCCGACGTCCCACATGCAGCGCCCTGAGACAGCAGAGGGAGTTTTGGTGGACTCTCCTGTCAACCTCTTGTTGCAGAACGCGTTGGGCTTCGCTCCTCAGCTTTTCCTCCTGCAGTTTATCTGCACCATCAGGCAGCGCAGGGCTCTGCTGCTGATAATACGAAGTAAGAGCTGAAGCCCAGGATCATCTTCCTTCTCTAGGCTCCCCTGGCCGATGTCTGGTTTTGCTTCAGGTGGACTTTTAATACAGCGACTGCAAGCGAAGCGTGTTAGACAAGAATAGCGCAGCGTGAAGTCTGACCGGGATGTGACGCGGGGTCGCTGTAGACCCTGCGGTGCCCACAACGACCGTGTTCCAGGTAAATCACATCGGCCCGGTGGCATCTCCAGCAGCTTTCCTGGGTTGCTCCTTTTCCTTGCCAAAGGTGGCCAGTGATAAAGACAGTAGCTGCTGGTGCTCGACTAATAAATGTTCTCCACAGAGAAAGTTTATCACCTTTTTATGCGTGTATGTAGGTGGTGTTTAAAGCGATACAGTCACAGACATTTTTAGTCATCTCGAGTTGTTTCCTTTACCCAGAGCTGCTTGTATTCTTTTAGCAGGAGTGGCAATTTACAAAACCAGTGGGTGAACTTCTGGGGTCAGAGCAAGTGAAATTAGATATTTTTTTTTTTTAGCAGTGGAGGGAGAGAAATTGAACTAACCCATAGCCCTTGCATGATGCTTCTCATTTTTAGATTACAGAGTGCTTTGCAGAACAGGTCTGGTGTGCTGCCGTAGAGGAAGGGAGGAGGCAGCACCGGGAAGTTCAGGGAGTTGCCTTAGGCAGCGCAGGGAGTTATTTGCTGTTAGCTATTCGGTAGAGAATTTGGGTTGTCTGCTGTGTTACTGCAGAAGGGTGTGATGAGCAGGTGACTACTCTGCTCCTGCTGGCGTAAGAACCTCTACAAAAGGTCTTTTGACTGTATTAGAAAAGAATCAGGTCTTCAAAAATAATTTCACTTTTAGTCAGTAGATATTGAAATCAGTTCGTGTCACGACGGTGCTTTCTCCCCTGATAATTAGTGTTGGTCTTCCATGAGGAGGGTGCTGTGAGCGGTGCTGCAAAACCGTGGGCGTGCAGGAGCAGCACTGGGGGAGCACTGGGATGTGCTGGTGGGTCCCTCAGGAGCGGAGGTCAGACGTCTCTGAGTCCTGTTGTGAGCCCAGCAGCCGCTCCGCTCCGTGGCCTTAGGCCAGTTACTTACCTCAGCTTTCCCACCTGTAAAATGACCCAGTGTTTCAATTTTGCCAGTTAAATATGTACAAGGCTTAAAAGCCCCCAGTTGAAGGGTCTGTGTGCTGGGGCGGGGAAAGAGAATCGAAGTACAAAGCAGGTGAAGTTCACTGCCATGCCTTTTAATCCTTTTTCCTGAAGGGAGTAAAAATGTATGCATTTTCGTGTTATCTTTCGAATGCAGCGCGTATTTAGGTCAAGAAGTTTTTGTATCTATAAGGTTTGACCTTGAGAGCGTCTCAGGCACAGCACCTCTTCAGACAGTGTGTGTTGCCCTTTTATCAAAATTAATGAAAGTCTATAGGAAATGACACAATCTTACTAGATCGTTGCAGATACAATGGAATTGTGGAGTGCTATTACTTTCAGTCTCAAATAGAAAATTGACAAATCTTCAGTGCCTATTGACTCTAATTCATTATGCTCCTGTTGGGTGGCAGAGGGTGGCCCGGCTCCTTTTAGACTATTCAGAATTGGATTTTGGTGTGTTGCAAGAGCAACTGCTGACATCTGGGCCTTTTTCTTAATAAAGAATGTAATTGTCTGTTTGCAATTTCATAGCTGTTTGGAAAACATAAAGGCTTCTGCTGTCCAAAGATGCAGTAATTGTCCTTACATCTTAGCGATATTTATAATATTTAGGCTTGCAGCCGATTAGAGCTGCTATAGTGGAATAAAAGGTTTAGGAAGGAGATAAATATTTTCATTTGAACTGTTTTGTAGCTTATGTTGTCACTGATCCGTGTGTAAATTGAAGTGTGAAATGCTGTTGTTCTAGCATTTTTTATAGAACTTTTTTTAGCTGTTGAAATCGAGGCCTTTTGACTAGGCAGGTGCACGGCGAGACATCCTCTCAGGTTGCTCCCGGTTCCCGTCTGCGCGGCAGAGGGAGGAGTATGGAAACAGAAGGAAGCGCCTGGCACCGGGACAAGCCGTAGCTCTTGTGGCGCTGCTGGGCTCTCCTGCGAAGCCTCAGCAGGTAGCGCCGTCTCCATCCTGCTTCCGCTCGATACCCAGCGTTCACCCAAGGTGCAAGTGAATAGAGAATTAGATATGACATGAATCAATATTACAGTCTTTTTGGATAAATCTTCATCGGCAGGAACAATGGGATTCGTTTCAGGTTTTTCATCATACAAGGCATCTTCTAAAAATCAAATTTCTTAATAACCTACTTTTTTGACTGCACTGGCTATGGAGGACGACTTGCGTTGCTCATTTGTGCTATTTGGGTGCTTTATGGAAACTAAATTTCTACTGTTACTTTGTCATCTGTTGCCCATAAATTTTATCTTATTATGGTTCTTATAAATTAAAATCTTCGGGAATTAGTGTAGGCATACCTGTATTGTGGAGGGAAGGGTTCACGTGGAGATCCCCAAGACGGATGGCAGCTGGCTGTCCCGGGATCACGGAGGCAGAGCGGTGCTTGCCTGATGCTGTGGCTTAATGCTGACTTGGGGGAAGTAAAGATTCTCTCAATACTTACAACCAAAATCTAGTTCAAATCCTGGTTTTGTGTGCGTAAAGAGTGAAAAGGATGCACAGACTTGGCAGATGAGACCTGGATTGTCTCCGCGTGTCAGCTTTGGCTCCGTACAGCGCTGTAGCTTTAGCTGCTGGAGACATAGAGAACACTGGAGGAACAGGGTCTATGTAGGAAGCCACAAAGCCACAATTAAAGTTTTTTGCTGGATCATGTCACCTGCCACAACATTTGGAACTAATGGTAGTTTAGATCTTCAGTCCCACAGTACCCGTATGCCATAAATCTAACGCTTGCTGCTTTTCACCTGGGAATCTCCATGTGCTCTCCTGGAGGCTTCTAAGCATCCCTGCAAGACTTGTGGTGGCCAGGATTGTGTGTGGTGGGAGGAACTGGGGTTCAGAGGATTGTCTCCTCCTCTGGCAGGCTGGTGGCTCACCTGAGCACAGCCGTGGAGCGGCCACTTCCAGCACTGGGGTTTCAAAAGCTGCCTCCTGGCGGGACAAGCTGGAGCCAGTTAGAAAGTGGTGGTGGTGCTGTTGGGAATGGTGCTGGCATGAGAACTTTTATCTTTACTCTTTTTCGTGCATTTAAAGCTCTTTCGAAGATTGGTGTCTCTTTCAGTGTGAAGTTTTGGTGTGAATATTGGGGCGTCCCCAGCACCTCCAGTATGGTCAGGCTTACTTGGTGCTCACCAGTTGCAAAGCGTTTAGCAATAAGCCTTGTGTGATTTGCAGGGGGTTCTGAGAACTTATTTTCCCCATTTACTAGATTTCACACCCCTGATGATTCCGCCCCCCCCCGCCCCCCCCCGCCCCAGAAATAACCTAAAACTAAGAAGTTTTGAATTGACACTGCTGTGCCTTACTTGATTTATATCCAAACTTGTCTTGGTTTACTCAGAATATCAGCTTGGATTTGCCAAGAGGTTACTAAAATTTGGTGAGCTTTTGTGTGAATTTGTGAGGTTTTTTGGTTTGTAATAACAAGATGGAAAATATAGATGCCAAAGTTTGTCGGAGATCTGCTTGCATCTCACTGCTACTTGAGAAAGTACAGGAAAAATGACCATGAAAGGGACATTATAAATAAATCCAAGTCCATGGTTTTCCTACTCTACTGCATTGTGTAGGAAATTGAATTTATTGAAATTTGATGCTTAGGACCTGTTCCCAGCTTGAGCCATGAAGGCCTCGTATATTTGAGATGGCTGTGCAGGCTTCAGGCTCTATAAATGACATTTTTCTAGTGGGAATTGACCCAAACCCCCTTTTAAACAAGTGAAGAAATCCATCCAGGCTGGAATTTATGAGCCCTGTGACTGTCCCTAGAGACGACTGTGCTCATTAATGAAGCCTTTGTCAGTGTCAGAGGTAAGCGAAGGACTGTTGTGCCTTGATGAATTGTGCTTGGCTTGGAGAAGGGAAGAAAGTGCCGTTGACTCCTCATCCTCCGGCACGTGGGGTCGGGTTGGCTGCTGTTAGATGGACACACGCGTGCAAAGTGCCAGGTTAACTTTTGGGGAAAAATGTAGGTGTAGCATATGTCATTGAGAGCGAGTTTAAGGGACAGAGAAAGCTTTTCCCCCCCCCCAATGCTTGTTATTGTCTTGGTAAGAAAAGTATGTCAGAGCCAAGGGATTGTATTATTTTAAAAGCAACTTGATTATCAACCAGCTGGGCAGGAGGGGATCGTTGGGAAGTAGTATGGAATAAAACGGGACATGTGGTGTTGGTTGGCAGCAAAGTAGGCTGGAGTTGTGTTGGGAAATACGAACAGAGGATGTAGGAGGAGTGAGTGCTGCTTGCAGCGTGCCTCTGGAGATGCTTGTTTGGGATCCGCTTGTAGCTCACTCAAAAATAAAAGCAGCTTAGTTTTGAGCATAAACCATTCCAACAAGTTGAGTAAATCCAGATGTGAACGGATCCTGTTTTTCTTCTGTCATTTACAGTATCCTTTTAAGCTGGCTGAGATTTTTTCTTTTTTGGTCCAGAGCATCATTTCAGCCTTGTGGGGATCAAAGCGGAAGGACAGCTGTCGGAGTGACACCGCTGAGCTCTGCCTTGCAGACAGAACTGACTTTTGCGTGTCTGCAGCATGCGTGAGCTGGAAGTGTTCGCAGATTATGCTCTGCTTGTTTTATTGATGATTAATGAGAACGTTTTATGGTACCAGTTATTCTGTCAATATGGTTAAAAAAGAAAAATCAAGCTAACATCTCATTGTAATTGCTTATCTCTTTATTAAGTAATACAGAGAGGAAGGGAGAAAAACTAATAATCACTGGGGAAAAAACTGTGCACCAGGCAAGCCTGAGGAAATGCCAGCAGAGAGTCAGCTCTCCTCAGGTGTGTGTCTTTCATCCACACTTAGTGAAAATAGGGGGGAAATTCTGCAGAGTTCTGCCTGAAAACAGAGGGGATCAGGTGTGGGAGAGAGGGGCAGGGGAGTCCCGGGTGACTGGGGGGAGGAGGAGGAGGAGGCAGCGGCTGTCAGAGCCAGGACACGAGCAGGTTAGTGGCTTGGCCAGCAGAGTGGGGGCATGGAAAGCCCTCCTGGAGATGGGGCTCGCGCTGAATCCTGCAGGGAACAGTACCTGAGAAACAGAGGACACTTGGCTTGGTTTTACTGCCCCTATGGAAGCCCTTGTGCCCAGGGCATCTACATGTCGCTTTGTCACCAGCTTTGTAAAGTACTATTTGAAATGCACCGTGGTTCTCTTGGGATTTGGCCCATGATTTGGAGGAGACGATAAACTCCTTCAGGATGAAAGATGATTTCTAAAATAGAGATATTAATAGGAATGACAAGATGTTTTTTTCCCCTCCATAGGCTACTTTCCCCTACACCCCCCAGTAACTGTGTCTTTAGAGAAAAAAATCTGCTACCTGTAATGAGATTGGAGATGGGAGGGAGGGAGGGATGGATGGATTGCTGTGGATATATTCCCTGATCTCTTGCATTTATTCTTTTATTCTTGGCATACGTTCCATGAAGCAGCCTTGAGGAGGACATCTGTCAGCGACCACTGACTTTGCATGTGGCTGTGTTTCTAGGTTCCCCTAAGGCTTTAATTTTCAAGCATACAAACATACGTATTTCTGAAGGAGTTCTCCCTGCAGCTGCTGAAGTGCAATACTCTCACGTCCTTTGCATCAAGACTGAGAAAGTTGCAAATGTTAATCCATATCAGTCATAGCCATTTTTCTGAGGAAAGGCTGGACATAGATGTAGCCTCTCCTTGAAGCTAGTGAGTGTCCTCGTTTCTCCGTGCTGAATGAGGCATATAAAACTCGATTCAAAGTCAATTGGGAGTTACTGGGCTCCTTCTCTTGGCCCCAGTTGACGGTGGATTAGTTGAAATGCTTCATGGATGCACCTTTCAAAGGACTGGAGGTTGACTGCTGCCCTGTTGGTTGGGCGCAGGGTGGGGAAGGGCCCTCGCCTGCTCGTTCCAGACTGTTCTCCAAAAACCACACCGAAAGGCAGCTCTCGCCCCCAGCTCTTCTCCCAACGCAGCCCCTTGCACCTACCTCAGCTGGGACACTGTCCTGGGGCCGCGCAGTGGTGTCAGCCCAGCGCTTGCGGAACCGCGTCATTCAAGCTGTGTAGAGTGAAGAGAGTGGCTCATTTGATGGGAAATTTTCTTTAATAGGTGCCTTTAAATTACATGCAGGAAAAAATCACTGAAGTATGGTGTAGTGTAATTTAATGCTGGGTTAAACGACGCAATCCAATGCGTTTTCATTAGATGTTCTGAGACACTTCTCTAGCATTTATGCTTTAAAGGCTGTTGGATTGCCAGCTGCAATAACTATTTTGATTGCAGTCTGAGCCGATGGTGGGCATCCTACCAGAAAAATAATGTGCTCTGTTTTAATTATGGCACCTGCACTCCAAAATGGGAGCCTGCGTCACGCTGTATGAGACGGTCGTACTTGATACAGCGGAGCAGTGTCACACGCAACAGATGGAGGTGGGAATGTTTGCAGGGGGATGGAACTGGGGACTGTCCTGGCTGGCTCTTCTTTTCCTCGGGCAAAAGACGCGTTCACCCGGGGGCTGGACCCGCTGAGCAGAGCAGCCGGTGGGTCTTTGCCTGGAGCTGGACTCCTTTTGTAGGCGGGTGGGACAGTTTTCCCCCGGGGAAGGGCTTGGTGGTGGTAGGGAAGATGGTGATCCATCGGAGGCAGGAGCGCTGCGCTCTGTGAGGAGCGGGGAGCGGCACAGCTGGGGTGCAGCGTTTGGCCGTGGCCGGTGCGTGGAGGAGCTCGGTGGAAGTGCGGGAGCCTGTGCAGAGGTGGTGGGACAACAGCACCCTGGTTTCACCGGCCGCGGCTCTAGCAAAGCTCTCCCGTGGAGCGGATCCTGCTGCCCTGCTCCGAAGGGGCAGTCGCGAACCAGAAATGTTTGCAATGTCGGTGGCAAACCCCAGGCGAAGAGTGAAGGAGGATGCAAATAGAGTGGAGGGATTTCTGTGTTGATTTGTTTTGGTATATTGATTTTTGCTGTACTGCGAAGCGAGGGCAAGCTTATGAAGTGGTATTTCTGGCACAGGTTTAGTTTGGTTCCTTGCAGTAGGAGCAGAATTAAGCCAATGAAAAACACATTGAAAATCTCACACGATCAGTGTTGGCTCCAAGCAACTTAAGGGGATAATCGCTCAATAATCCATTTGGCCAGAGGTACAGAAGAAATGGAAGATGATTATTCATGCTGTTGTTACCGCCCTCACCTTCTTGTTACGGCCCTTAATAAAAACAAGGAAGAGAGTTTGCTCCTTTTCTTTCTCATTAGCGTGTTTGTTTTTATTGCTACACTAAATAACAGTGATGTTAGAATTACTGTTTCATGCATGAGGCCATTGGGGAATGATTTCATATTCTGTCTGCCATCAGGTTGATCCCCGTGCTTTAAATTTTCCCGGGCTGCAGATTTAGGGAGGAAGGCATGAGGAGAGGTCGCCAGCCAGGTCAGAAGAAGGCAGGGTGTCCTGCCAAGCCTGGCTGTTTCCGAGCCTTTGGAACAGGAGCGCTGAGGTTGTACAGGAGTGATGTGAGCACGAGCCTTGTTAAATCATTGATCTGCGAGAGGCTATTGCCTGTGCTCTTGCTTGGAGACGACGAGGGCATCAGAAGAAGGGAAAATTTTCAATTGTGTGCGTTGGTTGAAGGCTTAAAAGGAGGAATAACTTTTATTTTGTCTGCCGCTGCTTCCAGTGAGGAATCAAGGAATTTCATCTCGTTTCTAGCGCAGGTTTTCACTGCAGGAAGAGGGATGGAAATCAGTGGCATAGAGGGTAGGAGTTGCTATATGGTTATTTTTCTTATTGAAGCAATATTTTCTGCTTCCTTCTGTATAAGTTTAGTTTTAGTACTAATGGGGCCACTTTTCATCTTTTGTGGGCAGAAAGGCCGCTTGATCTGAAGGGGAAGACAGTGTTTGGCCACCTTTTGTGCTGCCGGGCAGCCCATTTTCTTCTGCTTGCCCCAGGGACACTAGGCAGACACGCATGAACGTCTGAAGTTGAGAGATGGTTGGGTTTATTAATTTTTAGAGGTTCGGGAAGCCCAGAGGTTCCCATGAAAATTGTCTCCTCAGTCAATGCAGAATGTGTAGAAAGGCTGAGAACAAACTCAGTTACAATTTCATGCCTCTATGCACAGGCCATCCTTTTCTTTTAAGGTCCTGTAACTAGAAAATCCCAATACATGCTAAAGGGCAGTGTTGTTTCAGGTCGCAGTTAATTCCCACTGACTCCTCTGGGACGTGTGCTCGCTTGCAGGCAAGCAGATGTGGAAATGTTGCCCTGAATTAACAGCAACATCTGCAGAGGGGGATCCTTCCAGTACGTAAACTGTGAATAGAATCCATGATGCAAAATGCTTACTTCAGAGAGAACAGATCTCCTTTGGATGTAAAAAGTGCAGACTGCCATTAAGTAATTCCTAGATAATGATAAAACACTGCGTGGTGATTAGAGGAAGAAAAATTAAGAGGTTCTGTCCATTCTATGTTTTTAATAAAACTGGTCCGTGCATTTCCTGGATTTTATTGAGTGCATGAAGGTTTCAATAAGCCACTTTAATTAAACTGCAAAATCAATTAATAAAAACCGTTGCACTCTTCCTTAGTTCTGTGCATGGTAAAACTATCTTGAATCCTTAAAAATCCCAGAACCTTTCATCTTTAATAAACACGAGCAATTGTTCTTCTAGCCTGTACAGACCATGGATTTTACGCCGAGAGCGGGTAAGTTGTTCTTTGCTGACATTAAAACTTGCCTGCCATCGTTGGCTGGGAACTGCCTGAACTTTGCCAATAACTGGAAATTTTGCTTTAATAAGGTTCTGGGGCAGAGCATGTCAGCTTTCATCAGTCTTCAATCTGTTTGAAATGATATTTAGGTTTACTAAATTAGGGTCAGAGTCGGAAGAGCAGGGAAGTTCACTCACACTCTCTGGGAGTTACCGGGGGCTGGTGGCAACTTTGGGCAGAAATAGCTTGGGCTGGGAATTGCAGTGTACTAGTACCCGACCCCGTGGTCAGAGGGAGGATGGTGGCCCCCAAAATGAAGGAGCTGGTTTTGTTCTATGTGTGGGGTTTTTTCCCCCCTTCCATGTAATATATCAGGAGGGGAAATACTCTGGATCAAATAGATACTTACAGGTATTTCTTCAGGGGTCGGAGTGCATCGCTTTGTATTACCTTTTGCCCTCTCCGTCAGAAAGACGAGCTGCTGTATAAAGAGATGTGGGATAAACCTCTGAGTGTGTGTGTAAGAAGCTTTAAACTGTCTGTCTCACTGTAGCCTGTTTATCTCGTGCTACTGGTGTCCTTGTGAGCCAGCCTGAGCACTCCTGATCTCCAGTGATAGCGCGTGGCTGCCAGTTCCTTCGGCTGCTGCCTCGTGGCAGCCTGGGTTTAGGAGAGCTGGCAGGCACCGGGGATTGGGTCTGAGTGTCCATCCTTGATAACGGCAGGCAAGGATCTCATATCAGATTGAGTTAAAACAAATGTTCCTTATGTAAATCCCCTCAGCCAAGTGTAAGGGGAAGGCTTGGAAGTTCTAAAAGTGTAACTGTTTGTGAGAACTGTAGGTTTGCTGTTCTCGGGCTGTGTCAATACAGTATGGGGGATTTGGTGTTTGGGATCTAATAGTGCCAGTTTAAACTCATTAGCAAACAGACTTTTGTAATAAAATTAACGGCTCTCACAGCTCTAAGTCTGTGAGGAAAGCGGGTGGGAGGGCAGGAGGCTGTGGGGCTCGGCAGTGTGGCTGTGGTCCGTGAGACTGGTCACCTTCTCAGCTCCTTCCTTCTGCTCCCACTCGTGGGCACGTGTCTGTCCCAGGCAGTTGGTACTGTGCGTCTGCTGGATCATCTCACGCAACGATTTTGTGTCTGTGGGCTCCGATTCCCTCAGTGAGTAAGAAGGTGTTCACCATCACAGCCTTTGCTGTGGTGCACATTCGATATGGGGATGCAGGATGAGAAGTCCTGTCCTCGGGATGGTTCTTCCAGGGACGCCTGGCTGGGGGTTGGGGAGGATTCCTAGAAACTTCAAACCTTATACACTGGAAAACTACAGAACAAATACTCTGAAGACAGCCACCTTGATGGGCTTTAATTGGTAACACCAGTTTTGTGCTTGTTCTCTTACGCTGTTTTAGTTTGTGTTCAACTTAATGGAGCTAATACAGCGCTTCAGACCCTCATCTAATATTTTTACTCCAAAGGTCTCAAAATGTGTTATAAGCATTATTGAATAATCTTTTGGGCTCACTCAGCAACCTTAAATATTGCTCCCATTTCATGGCTGGGGAAAGTTCCTGTTCAGGGCCCGGTGGCTGCTCCGAGGTTGCAGAGCTGGGGTTGGCAGAGCGCTGCTGAGCGGCTGCTGTTAGTGAATGGAGCAGGGAGCAGATTTGACTATATTTTAAATCAGTCAATGAAGAAATACATTAGTAGTTGTTCCGGTAAGCCAGAAGGTGTTAATATCCCAGGATGGTTTGCCCGGCACTCAACTGAGCAGCTGTTGAACACCAGCCTCTTGCGCTGCAGCTCCCCGCTCTGGGCCGTGGGCTACTGGCCGGCGGCGCCCGCCCCCCTCGGCGTCGGCTGCGGGTCCAGGGCAGCAATGGCGAGTGTAACCTTCCTCTCCGTTTCTTCCAGGTTAACGGGTTTCCAGCTGCCGGCTCCTATTGTGAGTACGGGGGTTGTGCTGTCCCTGTGGCTGGTGAGCGATTACGCCGTCAGCGCTCAAGGCTTCCAGGCGAGCTATGAAGGTAAGTGTGTCCGCCGCAGGAATCGCCTTTGGCTTACGGCGGGATGCGAAACTGTGGTGGCGAGTTTAGACCAGGATGGGCACATATGCGGACACTTAAGCCACGGCTGGATTCTTCAGTAACCAGCACCTGCTTCTTAAGTAATCTTATCATTTTTTTCAGAATTCAAATTGTTAATTCCTTACCGGTGTAATGTATTTTTTTCTCCTCGGCGTCTGCCCTCAAAACATGTCCAGAAGCTTGCTCTTACGAGCAAAGCCAGAATGCTGGGAAGGCAGGGAGTGGTGGGATCCGACAGCGGACCCTGAGAGGCTGCAGCAAGCGCAGTGCCCCGTGCGGCCACTCGCGCGTAGAGGTGACACGGTGGGGGCTGCGGGCAGTGCATGGGGTGCTCGGGGGTGAGTGCGTTCTGCCTTCGTGTTCTCTTCACTTATATGACACTTTTTTTCTCCCTGCACCTTCCTCCCCAAGTATTTAAATTCACCTGCGGTGTATCCTGCCATAAATACGTCCAGCGTGTGGTGGTTGAGGGACAGGGGGCTGCACGTGAAGTCTTGGTAACTTCAGAAGATCTTGGCTGTGACACTGACAGTCATCAGGGCTGTGACAGGGCTGTTGGCACTGGAAGGCCGGTCGTGGCTCTAGTACAGCAGGTGCTGCTGGGTAAATGGAGATTAACTGTTCTAAAATGTGAGTTACGTTTACGCTGATTATTGAGCCTAGAATGTTGTTCCTATCTCTGTAAATGTTTTTCTTTGGAGTCCTTAGAGTTCTCAGCCTTAATGATAATTTTTGGTAATGAGTCCTGCCGGACAATTACCCAATACATTAAACCAAGCAGATGCCTTCATTTAGGTGATGCTGTCGTCTCTCAGCATTTTCTGCACTTGACAGTTGTTCAGCTTCAGGGGAATTGTGTTTAAACACCCTCTGACTTCTGATTAAAACCTTTGCTCCGCCTGGAGGCGGCAGCGGCACCGAGACCTTTTCATTACTCCTGAAGCGATGGGTGTGCTGGGAGGGGTTCGGCGCGGTGGGGAGGGTCCGCTGGGTGGGAGAGCACAGTGGTCACAGGGCAGGTGCCCGCTGCGGGGGACGGTGGTGTGGGGCTCCGGGGACACGTGGTGCGCAAAGGCAGGTCCCTGCCTGTTCGCAGAACCTCGGCTCAGACCTGTGTCGCTGTGGCTGGGAGACGGTACCTGGCTCCCGAGCTGTGTGATAGAGGACACGTAGCTGTCTTTGTTCTTTCTTGACATTTAGAGTTCATTTTTTGGCATTTGGTTACACACAGTTACTTGCACGCTCCTTTTGTGGGTTTGTATTACCTTGATGCAGTCAGTAATCTTGTACAAAGGCTTGTTCCAGGGCTGCCCCTCAGTCATATATTTTAAATTATCTGAAGTTTCTCTGACTGGCGATGAAGAGTCTTTAAAGCAGGTAACAGAGTGCATCTCCAGGGATGGGGAGAAAAAAAAAAAAAGACATTTACTTAAAGGTAAGGTGAGCCACGCAGAGCATGTGGTGTAAATGACAGCTTCGTTTTGAGGGAGAGGAGGGCAGGCTGGCCAAAGCGCACTCCGAGCCTGCCTCCAAACAACCCGCTTGCTTGCGATTCGCATCGCTGGTAACTAAGACTAAAGGAGGAGATAAGAGTGTTTTTGATCAAAGGGACGTGCTGCTGCTGTGATGCTATTTCAGTAAACTGGCGATCTACGCCTTGGCGAATAGTTTGTGATTCGATAATTCGTGTTTAAAGACAGAAAAATGCATCAGAGTCCTTGCAGTAAATGGCTCCTTTATGATCTGCTATCAAAGCTTGTTCATTATTCTCCTCCTCCCTTTAAGTAATCATTGGGAAATGCACCAAAAGAGAGTTTTAAAACTGGAAGCAAAGATAACAGGAACTTTTAAAGGAAGATGGGAAGAAAGTACATCGATGGAAGCGTTGTGCTTACACTGATGTCTGCTCTCCGCTGACTCTCTGGGAAATAGATAAATTGAGGTTGGCTTTATCTGAGTTAACATCTTCCTTGCTTATCTAGCGAGTGTGATGCCTGCATGATAAGATCTCTTATAAGCAATTCCTTGAAAAAACAGACATCTTCTGCTCATACCTGTGTATATGTTTCTTCGCTCCTGATTGTGTCAGGACCCGCGGTTCAGCTATACATTTCACTGCCTAAAAAAGGGAGCTTGCGAGCAGTGGGGGCAGAATCTCTCAAATAACGGTCCCACTATGAGAAGTTTAGAGATGTTTTAAGAACAGATGGGCAGAGTGAGCTTCTGGAGGTCTGCAGAGGTTTTTTCCAAGCCCCAGGTAAGGCAGGTGCCGGTGGTGGCAGTGGAGTCTGAGGAGCAGCCGCTCCGGGGCTGCTGTGGGTGATGCTTCCTCCTCGAGTTCGCAGTTTTCTGACTTCATTGTGTGTTATTGTGCCTTGCTGCTAGAGCTTCCCTAATCCTCTTTCCCTCATTGTCTGACTTCCTCATCTTTCTTCATTTAGTTTGGTGCCTGTTGCCAGCCTGTTTGTGTCTGCTTTCATTGCCCGATTCTTCATGTTCTCCCATCTCTTACTGTTGGTTGTGATTTGTCTCCAGATGCCAAATATTGTTTCAAAGCTCAGTGAACAGCAGGGATTCTACAGCCAGTCTTCTGCTGGGGAAGATGGTGTGGAGAGCAAATGAAGGCGGATGTTCTCCTGGCCCAGCCGTGTCTCCAGGTGTGGAAGTGGTGGTGACAGGCGCAGGGACGCGCCACTGAGGGTGCAGCATCTCTGGGGTCACGGCAGCCAGTCACGGCTCCAGGGATCGGCTTCTCTTCCCAGGTGTGGGCGCAGGAGGTTCTGTGGGATCCTCCTCTTGGCCGGGCAGTCTGGCTTCCCACCTTCCAGGTCGCAGAGCGAGAGCGACGGCTCCGCGCGGGTCGGGATTTGTGCGCGGGAATGCGCGTTCGGTGCCGAGGAGCTGTGAGTGTGGGAAAGCCCCCGGCACGTTGCAGGGAGAGGAGACGTGGCTGGATCGGCACAAATAACTGTCATTAAGTGGATGATATGGAAAAAGAAAATGGGGGCAACCATTACAGGAGGATGGGGAGTGAAAAATTGTCAGCTTTTTCTTGCTGAATTGAAAGAATAGAGAGAATGTCATTTAAATATAATACTTTGATCTGAAGGTCATTTTCTTCCTTAAGAGATTCTTTGATTAGATGTAAGCAGTTCTTATGAAGCTCCGTTTCAGAACATAGATTTAGAAAATATTTAAATTAAGTGCTTTCATGCTTTTAGCATCCTTAAATTTGTTTTTTTTCCTGTTAAACTGTCCCTTGAATTCAACATGATTTCACAATTAGTCCTGTTCACCCTCAGACTGTGGCATTTTTTTTCTTTTTTTATGACTAAATGATTCTTCTCAAAAGTCCTAACCAGCTGTTGTGGAGTCTTGCATTTAATTTCAACCGCAGGAGAATTTCAAAGTAGAGACAGCTATAAATAATCTCAGTTAGAATTTCACTAGGACGTGAATCTTGACAGTCTCATCTTGTGAAAAATATTCCTGAAGATTTAATGACCAAAAATGACCAAAGCTTCCATTTATTGCTTCCCCTGCAAGATCTGTGAAGCTAATGTTAAAGGCACATGCCTAGACTACAATGTGAAATTAATTACGATTACTGCTGTCGCACACCTGATGAATACATAGTAAGTTGACATTTAAAATAAATTGGGCAAGTCTTCTACAATAAGGGGAAAATTGATATAAATTCCACATCATTTCCTCAATAATACTAATAACAGTTCATGATGAATAGCAGCTGTTTTTTTTAGTTTACTAATGTAGATGTAAAAAAAATTACATTATTATTTGTAAACCACTACCTCTCAGCTGCCTTGTTAGACTTGAGGCTATGAAAAATAGAAAGGGATTTAAGGAAAGGTACCCGAACCTGCTCCTTATCACACCTGGCTGGAGAGCAGTGCTGTAAACCACTGAGGCTTAGAATCATAGGATCACTTGGGTTGGAAGAGACCTTCAAGATCATCGAGTCCAACCATAAACCTATGCCAAAACCACCCCTAACCCATGTCCCTCAGCACCACGTCTGCCCGCCTTTTAAATACCTCCAGCGACGGCCATTCCACCACCTCCCTGGGCAGCCTGTTCCAATGCCTGATAACCCTTTCGGTAAAGAAGTTTTTCCCAATATCCAACCTAAACCTCCCCTGGCACAACTTGAGGCCATTTCCTCTTGTCCTGTCTCTTGTTCCTTGGGAGAAGAGATTGACCCCACCTGGCTATACCCTCCTTTCAGGGAGCTGTAGAGAGTGAGAAGGTCTCCCCTCAACCTTCTCTTCTCCAGGCTGAACAATCCCAACTCCCTCAGCCGCTCCTCATCAGACTTGTTCTCCTTTGTGTGTTTCAGGGCCACACGGGAAGTTCTTCCCCAGACCCTGTGAGGGTTTGTCATCACAAAGCCCGGGCCAGGGCCTGAGTGTCTTGTGTAAAACCTCCTTCTGCTCTGACACCAGCTGTGGCACCTCTGCCCAGAGGTGTTCTGCAAATGGTGAGAAATGTGCAGAAGGCACAGGGGTCTCGCTTGAGACTCGTCCTGCTGTGGCCAGGACAGTGTTGTCTGGTGGATTCCCAGTAGGAACAGGAAGGAATTGGATTCTCACTTTAACTTTGTCCTTGTCCTGCTGTGTTGATGTTCTCAAGCCAGTTTTGCACCCTACCTTGGTTTCTCTCTCTCTCAAATGGGGTTGTACTTTCGTTCATGGTCTTCGGGTTCTAACAATGGAAGAGCTATATAGCTATGTTTAATGGCTTTAAACTGGAAGAGGGCAGGTTTAGATTAAACATGAGGAAGAAATGTTTGACTTTGAGGGTGGTGGGGCACTGGAACAGGTTGCCCAGAGAGGTTGTTGAGGCCCCATCCCTGGAGGTGTTTAAGGCCAGGCTGGATGTGACCGTGGGCAACCTGGTCTAGTGGGAGGTGTCCCTGCCTATGGCAGGGGGGTTGGAACTCCATGATCTGCAAGGTCCCTTCCCAACCTAAACCATTCCATGATTCTATGATATAAAAAAAGAGGGACATGATGATATTGAATACTTTTTTTAGGAGTCCTCATCTGTGTAACTTTTGGACTTTTAAATGTTAACTTTTTTTTTTCCCCCTCCAAAGCAAAGTTGAGTTAGAAACCCCTGGAGAGACCCAGCGCCTCCTGGGCTCCGGGCTGGGTTGCTGCAGAAGCAGCGCTCTGTCGTGCAGCAAGATTTAACAGTAGGTGAAGATTTTCCTTCCCAAGACATCATGTTTGATTACAGCTGCAACAAATTTGATAGCTGCAAACACTAAGTGCCTGATTGAAAAGAAACAATTACGCCTAGAAGAACACTGCTTATTTTAAGAAATTAGAAGTGTTTAAATACAGAGGGAAACAGCCCCAAGTAAATGGTGCTGTTTTCCTTCATAATAAATACCCTCCTCTTTCTCAAGTACAAATATCTCATTCTTTAGAGGGTTGTTTGTGGAGTTGTGCACAGATATTTAGAAAATACAATTAAAAATGGGGTCCTGTCCCTCTTTGACCATTCCTTTTGCTAAACCTGAAGGAAGTTTCCTGACTCTGGTTGTATTCCTGCTGTGCACGAGCTCGGAAACGGCTTCATTGCTCTGTTTTCCCATCTGTCATTTAACTTTACAGTAACAGTCGCCCCATTAATGCAAGACAAATCGGTGAGTTTGATTTCTCTGTGTCTTTGGAAATGGAGCATTCAAGATTTTTTGTAAAAACAGGTAACTGTTCAAACCAGCTTCTGATTATGGTAAAGACCAATGCTGTCCTTGCAGAGGGGCAGGAAGAAAAGCACCCCATGAGGATTCCCCAAGGCCTTGGGGAACGTGCGTGTTTTTTTTGGTTTTTTTTTTTTTTTTGGAAGTCCTCTGATAAACTGGGAAATAACGACCCCGTTTGTGTTGTGGTTTTTTTTGTTTTTTTTGTTTTTTTTTTCAAAGACCAGAGTAGAGGAGTTTGGATGCACAAATCCTTTGTCTTTTGAAAATCAGTCTTTAATATAAACCTCTGGGAAGAGTTTCTGCAAAATGTGCTCTAATTGGCTTTTGCTACAAGTAAAACTTGGGCTCTGCTGGTTGAGACTCGCTGGGCTGAAAGGAAGTTCTTTGGGAACAGCTTAGGGGACCGTCCTGCCTGTCGCAGTTGTCCCTGGGGCTCGTGGCTGCGGTGGGGACAGGAGGGTCTCTGGGGCTTCGAGGGGCACTAGAGGGGAAGGATGCTAAACCGGCCGGGAGCAGCCCACCCGGGACCACGTGTGGCCATGCCATCCCTGCGGGCCGCTCCGTGGTGACGTGGGCACCAGTGGCTGCTCACAGCATATTCTCTCTCTGCACAAATAAATTTCAGAACTGCCCACCTAGTACTGAATAGGCTAAAATTTTTTTAAGCCATAACCGAATGTACTTTTTATGCCAATTTGCCTTCTGAGCGAACACCATATTGGGTTCATTTAAGCATCCAGCTGGGCCCCAATTCTCTCAGTACCTAAGTCATAATCTGAAGCATACGGGGGTCTCGGCAGACGTACAGCCTTGGTGCTTTTCTCCTCTTTCACACCAAGGCAAACGAATGTGAATCCCGAGCTGCGGCCAAGTGCAGATTAACCCTTGTTCTGGCGGCAGCGGGAAGGATGAACGCTCCGAGTCTTGCTCTGATGCTCCTTTTTTCTGGAAGTTTGATGTTGCTTTATTTGCCTGATTGCATCTCTGCCAGGGGTGGTTTAGTGTGTTTAAAACAAAAGGGGCTGTGCAGGAATTCCCGGATCCAGATGTATTGACTGGAGAATGGCTGCACATCTGCTTTGGTCTGCTTGGCCTGGCCGCGTCGGGCGGGCAGCGTAGAGCCTTCGTGGACCATGCAATATCTTTTGGGACTTTTCTGTTTTAATAGACGTAGCTCTTTACCTCCCATTCAGTCAACTGCTCCTGCAATTTTTGCCAATTCATCCTTATCTGTTGTGCTTAATGTACCTCGTCTGAGTGGCTTTTTGTTCTTCTTGTTTATTGTGCCACCTAATTCTAGTGTTGGTTGTGACCGGGAAGGATGTAGCTTTGTCTCCCTCAGGCTGGTGTCTCCCTCCTCCCCTCGCTCCGTGTCTCGGGCTGAGTCAGGGTCATCCTGGCATCGGTGCTGGGAAGGGAGAACTCCGCGGGATGCTGCTGGGAGGTGGGTTTGGTGAGTCAGGAGATGGCGCGGGTTAGTGGGGAATCTCATGGCATTGCGTGTTTCCTTTAAAAGGAAGAGAGAAAATTCCTACTGGGATGATGAATGTGGTTACAGTCATGGCTGGTTTCCTTCTGCAGGTGCTTTCTTTACCTTCAGGTGCACAATCCGAGTGGCGTGGTGCCCGTGAATATTAACGGGCACGTACCAAATTTATGGGTGTTAATAGGGCAGTAAATAGAGAATGAGTCTAGCACGCTGATCTTGTCTTCCCATTTAGACAATATTTATGGCTTTAAAATTTCTTCTGAGTGTCAGGTGCAGAGTGCTCTGCTTCTCCTGGGCTGGATGGAGCAGTGTTAGACTGTACTGTTTGATGTTTTACTTCAGTGGTGGTTGTAACGGGTAAAATGAGTCCTAAATACATAAATGGCCAGAGCTCCATGCCGAATCCACCGTATTCATTTTCATTATTAAAGAGTTGTGCTTAAGAATTAGTTTTAATTAAAACAAACAAAAAAAAAGGTTTGTAGCCCTCATGGTTTGTAGGGATAAAGCTTTGGAGAAGAACAGCGTGGGAAGCCATAAAATGACATTTCTGTGAAGGTTCCAGCACTCTGAAACAGCGCGTTCAAAATGCCGTTTGGTCTCTAGGAGGCTTTAACACTGCAATTTTGAGATGTTCGTTACAGTTTAACACTAATTTGCAGCAGATGACTGCAGCAGAGGTGCAGAGGTGGTTTGTTCCTTTCAGCATCTCCCAGCTGCCCCGGGGTTTGTTTGCAGACCAGGAAACGCGGCTGCACTTGGCGCTGCTGCCCCGGAGCAGCCGCCGCCACTCCGGCCTCTTCCCTGGAGTTGGGACAAAATACTGTTGCCCATCTGAAAACGTGCTGATGGAATCAGTTGTGTTGAATCGGTGATAAAAATATTAAAGTGAAGATTTTTGTGCAGGTTATATATTATTTTTTAGTTAATTTGTTCAACGTTGTAATTAATTTAAATTTTAGAAAACTTCCCATCTGTTGTGTTGTGGAACTGCAGGACCTAAAAACCTTCCTGAAGAGTTTAAATCCTGATTGTTGCAAATTATGCGGAGTGCTGTAAAGAGAAACTGCCCGTATTTTGTATGTAGGCCCATCATATGGAGAAGCAATGAAATGGCAGAGGACCCAGGAGTTCTCATCTAATTCTACATACCAAAAATTGTTCTGTTGGTTTATTTTGCTGTGGGAACTTGCTTAGAGCATTCAAAGCAGCCACAGAGACCAGCAGCTGAGACCCTAAATTGGCTGTGCCGGCATTCTGCGCTCCTTACTAATACTCCTTGTCACTCAATCTTATCGTTAATGTTTATATCTTAGCAGGCTTGTGGATGAGCTGACTTGTTTTGAGTCACATTGCTGTTTCCAGGTGGCTGTAAAGGAACCGATTGTTCTAGAAACAGAGCAAGAACTCCATGGATTGTGTTCGAATGTCGATATTCCTGTGTCTGAAGTGCCCCGATCCATTTTGACGCGTGGGGATTAAAAAAGCATGATCAATCATAAAGAACATCACGGCCGAAAGAAAGGATGGGAACAAAGACCAGGCGTTATCCCTTTGGTGGTCACTGCAGCCTGTCAAGAGACAATCGGCCCAGGGGAGCAGAGCAGAAGGCTGGAGCCTGGCTGGGGAGGGTGGCAGCGGCACGGTGACACAGGCGAGTGACAAAGAGCTACGGGGTAACGTGGCCCTGTGGCGCCTTGACCTCCCGCTCCTCCAGGCGGGGACACCTGGCAGGGTTTTGTGGTGGGGAGGTGAGGAGCATCCTCTGTGTCCCCCCCTCCTTGGAGGGCTGGGAATGCCGCACGCGGGGCGCTGCCGGAGCCGTGCCGGGGCGTGCAGCTATTCAGTCGGCACAGCGCGCTTTAATTCGCTTCTTGTTTGCAAGGTATTAGTATTTGGGCTACATGATAAACCAAGATACAAAATCAGCAGGAAGGCAGTGCAGGATTGTCAATAATATTGAGTGACAGGATTGTTTTACACGGTGTAGCGTCTGGGAGAGACGTACTTTTATAATTAGATTTAAAGCATAGCATTGGATTGATTCTGTCTCCAATTAAGTGTTTTCTACCTAATGTAAAAAATGCCGTTGGCGATAGGTTTGCCCATCATATGGTTTCAGCTGCTTTTTTATGGCTGCTCTGTGGAATTTTTCCACGCTCTCTCAGCTCTGTGGCTGTGTCCCCCTTTGTCATCAGCTGGTCGCAATGTGCAGCTGCCGTTTCATGGGATGTACCATATGCAGGTTGGAAACGGTGATTTTTGCGCACTCAGCGGCTCTGGTCAGTCACCTCTTTGGAGTGGTGGACACTCAATATTTTTCTCATCAAGTTTGTACCTGGTTGGTTGAAGTCAGTCGGCTGGGCTTGGTATCCCACGTCAGCCCGAGTCCCTGCCGGTGCTTCCTGCTCGCACTGAAGAGCTGATGTTGGGCTGACAGCAAACACACACCTTTCACATCTTAGGTACCATGTTAAAAAAAAACAAAGACAGACTACTTCAGGATTTGGTAGTGGTTTAGACAAGAGCAGTTGCTTTATGAACAGCGTTGAAAGGGTAAAAAGCCACTTGAGAAATCTGAAGTTGGCTTGTAAACCCTGTTTTGCTGTTTATTTCCAGTTATCGTTATCTGTTTACTCCTTTTTGTTCCGTAGAGGGAACTGTGCTGATGGTCAGAAGCATATTCTAGTCATCAGTGGCATTTCAGCCTTGAAAGGGAAATGAATGGCAAATTGGCATGACGGTGGTGACTCAATTATTTTTCACAGCCTTGGCAGGAACCGGTGCAAGTGCTGCTCAGCCTGATGATTGCAGATGATGCCCAATAAATCTGCTCAAGTAAAATCAGGCAAATAAGCCAGGTGTTTGCCCTGTGCGGTGTTTACGAGCTTGCTGCTGCACCAGGTAGCCTGGCACTCATAAAACAAAAATCTCGATTAGAAGATGAGGGAATAAATGTAACTGGCTGTGCCGGGCTCCGTGCTTCCCTGGGATGTGTGGCTGGGGACACCGGCACTCGGTTAGGAGCAGGTGCTTCCCTAGGTGGGGGGAATGTTCAGGTGCAAATACCTCCCAGTACACGAAGCTGAAATGAGCTCCGGGGCCAGCTGAAGTGCAGTTTGGTGCTGAATATGTGGAAAAAAACGTGTACGAAAGACTGGGTGGTTTTGGGGCATCCCTACTGCCTTCCCCCTGCAGCCCCAGGTGTGCCGGAGCAGCTGCCGCAAAGGCTGTGGAAGCCGCATTCCTTCCTGTTGCGACTCCCGATTAAAGCAACTCCCTGGGGAACTGGGGAAGGAAGAGTCAACCTCCCTGGGCTTTTTCTTTTTAGCTATACAAAAGATTTTTATTACTTAAATGAGCTCCCAGCAAGTCTGCCTTAATATACTACTAATTGATTTTAAGACTTGAAAGCAGCAAAGCTGATTAGCATTTGCTGACTCAGCGAGAACCCTCCCCACACACTAGAGGATGGAGTGAGATATTGACCCGTGTTGCTGCAGCACTAAATGAAGTTGAGGGAATATTAAGTGTCTCATACTGGTGTTTGATTTGCATATGCAAACGAGACCAATCAGTGCAGACGCAGGAGAGCGGCAATGCTAATGCTTTGCAAATAGGATGCAGTATTAAGCATTTAAACTAAACGTCAAGTGACACTTGCTCGGCTCCAGTACGGGGACACTTTGCTGTCCAGGAGGTCCCACCGCTGCTCCCCTCCAGTGCAGCTGCTCTGGTGTCAGCCCCTGCTGGAGAGGAGTGTGTACAAGTAGTGCAGAAAACACTGCAGTATCTGTGAGGCTTCGTTGCTCCTGCTTTGGTGGCATTTGGGAACGCAGGGCTATTTGTGCTGGAAACCCACTTGCCCGACCTGTGGGCTGCTCTACGGGACCGGGCGGGTGAAAGGTGTTGGAACTCCGTGCCTGGAAGGCTCAGCGCCGTGGCGTGAGCGAGCTTCATGGAGGACTCATTGTGGTCCTTCTTTCTGAAAACCTTCATTTTCCTCCCTTCTTGCTCCTTTTTTTTTTCTCCCCGCGTATAATAGAGAGCCATTTCTTTTCAATCAAGGAATCTATTTGCAGAACATGTAGTTGTTAGAGGCGTTTGGTTTTGTTTCAGCATGCATTTCCATAAAAAGTCACCACTAATGAGCTGTGTGAAAATTTCAGACTTACTGCCAAGCCAATTTGGTTAAAAGGCTTGTCTGTCCTTCATTACCATTTGATCCTTACACGCGCAGAGCGTGCTCGAGTAGGTACGGCCGCAGCAGCCGTGAAAAGGAAGGTGAGACGCTGAAGAGAGCGTCTCGGAGCTCTCGGTGCTACTGATGAAGCTGCTGTTCTTTGTTTCACTTCATCTCCCTGTGTTGATTTCCCAGTTACATCTCATCAACGGGTCAAGGTTGTGAGAATTATGAAAAAGCTTCTCAAAAGCTGTGGTGTTTCTTTCCCCAGTTAGAACTGGCTGATACGGCTTCTAATTACAGCCAGGGTTAGGGAGCTTTTGGGTCAGTTTCTCTTCCAAATCGACTGACGTTCAAATTCTGTTGACTTTGAAAATCTGAGTCCTGGGCTTTCACTTCCCTGTTTGGAAAAGTGTCGCAGTACATGATCCAGCCTGAATCCAGATGATCAGTCTGGGATCGTAGTCCGTGGCCCATCATGTGTCCCTCTGGAGAATGACATTTCCAAGGACCCACGTTCACCATCTGAGCCAGTTTCTGCATTCTTGATGTCGGGGCTCCTTGCTGTACTCCTCTGTTTGTTTGCATTCTGAGAGGTGGTTGTGTTTGGTTTTATTATGTTTTAATTTGCTTTTAGGATGTTTTACAGAACCCTGCACCTTGGCAGGGGAGAGGGCTCTTTATAATACAGGGTTTACTGTTTTGGCCTTCTGATGTGACCAGAGGGTTGGATACCAGTTCAGTCCTGGAGCTGCCTGCAGAAATCCACCAGCCTGGAAAATGCTTCTTGCTCCACAGGACTCACAAATGCAATTTTAGAGGTCACTGTTTAACAGTTCTAAAATTCATCAGTTTGTGCGTGTGAAGAGATCACCTTGCGCCTGGCTTGCACTAGCTGGGACTTCTGCAGGAATCCTCATCATCTCCAACAGCTTTCAGTGCTCCGTATTTTTTTCTTT
Source organism: Chionis minor (assembly GCA_013398295.1). Taxonomy (NCBI): domain Eukaryota; kingdom Metazoa; phylum Chordata; class Aves; order Charadriiformes; family Chionidae; genus Chionis; species Chionis minor. The sequence continues at coordinate 291,384 of VZSF01004178.1, forward strand.
AGTGGGATATGCATTTGAGCCTACATCTTGATTTAGGCATAGAAATAAATCTTGCATCTCATACACAGATCAGATATACTTTAGAGGAAGTTGCGTGTGTGCATTGCTGAAAATACAGCTGTCTATGTGCAGCAATTTGGGTAGGAAGAATTAGCTCTAAGCCCCAGTTTCTCCATTAGTAGAAGACTAGTGGGCTTTTGACTATGTAGGCAAAGCAATTCCTGCAGGAAAAGAGGAAGGGGTTTGGCTGACCAGCATTGCTCTTGGTGGCTTGCTGTGAACTGGACTTACCCTTCATAGCAGCGGTGGTGGGGAAAGAGCAGTTTGCAGAGGCACCGAGGGGAAACCTGCCTGACCGAGTAACAGAAAACCTATGCCACAAAATCCTCTGACATGTGCTGATTGGATCTAAGCTCCTGTGAGACATCTCCTCTCAATCCGTTCAAATCCACCTAGCCTGGATGGTAATTCCTTCCACTTTTCTTTAGCCGGTGGTATTTCTTTCTGGTTTTGAGATTAAAATGTCATCTGTCCAAGTAGAACTTGACTACAAATAAGTAAATAACTCCCAAGCAGTTGGCTGGGGCTCACCTTGCTGGAAGAGCCCTGCTCTATCTGTAGCTTAAGCTTTTTATTGCTGGTACCTCCTGGTGGCTTCTTGCAAGAAAAAAGTGGAAGGACCCCCAGCCCCTCCTGAGGTGACAAGGACACGGGCCAGCAGGAGGGTTTTCATGGCAGAGGAGGACAGAAGTGATCTCTCTTTCTGGATGAGTGTAGGGCTGGGCTATGTTAAGCAGAAAGGGATGTTTTGGATGAGGGGCTGATCTAACCCAAGAAGTTCAGGTCTCCATCAGTTCCACTCTTGCTGTGACACTGAGTAGGAACAGGGGGATTCTTGGCCTTGCAATTCTCTGCTTTGGCCTCTTACCCCTTCTCCTTCGCTACCTCACTTGGTCTTTTTGTCACTCCTGCGTGCACAGAACTCGTGAACAAGGTGGCGTCATCCAGGTGTCTCTTGTGCAGCTGAAGAGCTCTTCCAGCACTTGTCCCATCCAGTGAGGAACAGGACGGGATTCTCCTCTTGCTCAGTCGCTCCCGTTACTCTTTGGAAAGCAGAGAAGTTGTCGAGAGCTAAAGCAGATGACATGCAAAAGGCCTGGATGTACATATTAGACTACACAATTAATGTACCCTCAGGAAAGCTTAAAGAACAAAAGGCTACGTGCAGTATACCTTTCGGTTTAGGGTTTTGATCAGCTCAAGTAGAGTGAATCCATCTTAATTCAAATTAAATGAGTATTTAATTAACTTTATCTCCACTTCCAGAAGCGAATGCACATGCTAGGTGGTGATCTGTGTCTCTCTGATTACCGTGCATTCTCACCTTGAATAATATTTTGATGAAGCGAGCGGTATGATTAGCTGTCAGCCATTTCAGATATAAAAAAAAAAAAAAAGACCCTTCTCCTTCTCTTCCTCCAAAACATACCCCTCCACGCAGGCTGTGTTCAACTGAAATTTGTAGCTTTAAAACCGAAGAGCGTGGGACTGCTTACGGCTGTATGGACCGGAGGGACGCATGCTCTGCGCTCCGACACATCAGTTGCTTCAGTCGGGGCACTTTGAATTCAGGCTGGTGAACTGCAGGGAGGTTAAAGGACAGTAAAGTCGTGGTTGTGGCCATGATGCATGTTAAGAGATCAGTGGGGCAAAAAAGCCTTTACTGTACTGCTGCCCTGCTTTATTCTCTGTAATTTACTTAGATTGAATTTCCTTAGTGAGTCCTCAAATCAGTCAGACGCAGACTGCAGCTATCCCTGGCAAAACGACGTGGTTTGGAGGATGTTGGGCAATTATTTTGGTTTTTGCTTTGAAATGCCGTTCTCGGTTCCCGCTAGGGCTCCCCCGTGGCTGTAGTGGCTCATGGATGGAGCTCTCTGCTTCTGTTATACTAATTTTTCTGTTCCTTGGTTCAAACCAAGGTGTTTCGTATCGCACTGTATAAAAGCTGTTCATGCAGATAAAAGCTACACTGAGAATGGTTCAGTTTCCTATATATAAATAAGAAAGGCTGCATGTGTTTGTGTGCGTGTGTAAGAAGATTTTTCTCCTGATTTCATATTTTCTTCCTGTCCTAAGTATCAACTGCCGTTACAATTCTTGCTATTCATTACTGTATTTGAAAAATGGGTAGGGAAAAGGCATTTACTTGAACGAGCTTGCAGCTTGTGTGTCTGGAAAATGCCACGTACAGATGTTGGAGGCTGAGCAAAAGCAGCGATGCTTCATTCCGAGCGGGAGCTGCTGCTGTCTGAGGAGAGCATTAACAACAATTTTAGGGAGGTGGTAGGAATCAGCGCCGGTAACACCGTCGGTATCGAGATGAAAATGTACTTTTACACGGATATCTGCTTTGCCACCCAGCTCAGAGATGATTTGGTGTTCGGGGTGTTTGGGGCTGCGTTCAGGGAGTCTCGGAGCGCATAACCGGTGCAGAAAGTGCGAATTGGTTCTTTCCCCGAGTATTAGGAAAGGCGAGATGAAATGCTATTTAAAGAAGGGGCGAATCGGGGGGAGGAAGGGAGTGTCATCAGTCCGAGTTTGCTGTTATCATTCCGGTGATTATGGGCTGATGTGTCTGGAGATGAAAGGTCTGGAGCATTATCTCAGTTGCTCCGGGTTTTTATCAGCTGTCACTTCCAGCAGCTTCTTCTCGGGTGGGGAAGGTCACTATGGCTTTATGCTCTTGAGTTTTCCATGTAAACCCTGTCGTGTTGCTGGAGAGGAGGAAAAACAATGATTATTCAAGCACAGAAAGGCTCAGTGATAATATTATTATTCATAAGAATAGGGCCTGTCAATCAGTAATCCCTGAAATGTAGAGCAAAATAAATATGACCTGGCTTTCTCGCACCTTGTAGAAGTACTGATAGATGTGACCCGTGTTTCTCTGTAGCTGTGCTGTACCAAGCCTTGGAAAGTGCATTCTTTCTCTAGATGATAGTACAGCCTGCTGTAAAATAACACGTAATCCAACAATTGAAAAAAAATAAAATGGACAAGCTGAACTAAATCATACTACCGATTAAAATATTTAGGGGAAATTCTTCAGCCTGCTTCGTTTGTGGGATAGCTGATCAGTGAGAAATACTTCTGGTGAAAAAGCAAAGAACTCACAGGAAATAGTAAAATCTGATGTAAACAGTCTGCTCTCACCAATTTTATATGGAAAACTGCAACAAGTTACAGTTTCTTTCTGAAAATTGGCTTTTACACATTCTCTTTTGTACTGGGAGTGTTTAATCCCTAATGATTGTCTAGTAATTCCACATTCTTACTGCAAAAATGTTAATTACTTAACGGTGCTTAATTATTAGATCTGTTGGTCTGATATGACCAATGCCCACTTGAAAGGAATGAAACAGAACCTCTCCTAAAAGAGAATTAGAGCAGGCTTGAATGTGAAATTTCATGCGTGTTTTGCCCAGGCGTTGTGGAAAGGGCTTAGGCGATGTTGGCACCAAATGTCCCCACGCAGATGGGGCGAAAGCAGATACAACTTCTGCCCAGCGTGAACTTCCAGGCACATCTCTGCATCCTCAACCTTTTAACGTCAAATTACCAGCATCAAGTTAGCTCTCAGCAAAGAGGATGCTTTTAGAAAACTTGCCCCGCCTGGGCAGTGAACTGTATGCCAACTGCAGCTGGTCAAAATGGGTGATTTCAGTTGAAGTTCCTGATTTGCACCATGGCAAGCCAAGCCCAGTCCTGTAATATACTGTATAAACTTCATTATAAGAGCAATCATTTAGTGTGTAAGAGTTAAGTGTGTGACCTTTAATTTATGCAAGAGAGGGAAAGCAAAATGTGTTACTTAAGGCATTTATTTCCTTAAGTGTAATTTTTTTATTAGCTGTGCCTGAGTGTCCCTGTCACAAAATTCATCACGTTTTTCTGAGCTTGGCTTCCGAAAGACGCGAGGAATGCAGGTGTGCCCTCTGTGTGGACTGATAATTTTTTAACTCAGTATATCAACTGGATTTAATAGGGATTAAGTGGTGTAAAAGATAATTCATGTCTTGTGAGTTTTACAGTAAAAACAGCAACGCATGCCACAAAACCACCACAGCCGAGACCGGTTTGGAAAGATGAAGCTTTTTTAACTAAAGCACGAGTAAAGTAGACCTGTCAAAGTTTGCTCAGCTTTGAGTGATGCTACCCCGAGGTTCAGCAATCAGAGGAGATGAGAAACCGCCTCTGCTTTGGAAATAAAAAAACAAAACCAGAAGCCACCAAACAAACAAGAAAACCGAAGCAAACGCCAAAACCCGCCGAAAAGCTCTTCCTGATTATTTGATCTTTTTCTCCTTGTTCAACAGCTTCATCCCTTCCTCGACACACGGGCTCGTCTGGTGCTGCGCCTTGAGGGACAGCAGATGCCTTTTGCCTGGGTTTCTGTGGTGGCCAGGACTGAGTGAAAAACCAGAAACCAGGATTTTGAGTACCGACCAGTAAACATCACGTGTGCTCGTGGCGGTTGTTGGTGTGCGCAGTCCATGGCAGCCTCACCCATGCAGTTATGAACAGGCTGAGGTGTACTGCTTTTTTAAAAAAAAATAATATTTAGCTTGCTCCAGAGCAATTGGACAGATAACATCTCGAACGCGCTTTCTGTCAGGTCATCTGCTTGCTTTGATCCACTCGTAGATGTTGTTTTCTTCCGGCTGACACTGCTCCGATAGTCATCTGATTATTCTTGTTATTTGCATGAAAATTATAACTCGTTATCTTGATACAGTCACGGCGACTGCCTTCTGCCCCCGGGGGAGTGCTGTGCTGTGCTTTATCGCCGAGATTTCCCAGGGAGGGATCTCATCCGTAAGGATGTAACGGAAGGGTTGGTCTTGTCCCTCTCTGCTTCTCTCCCCGGAGCTGCCGCTCTGCCCTGAGAGCAGGTCTGTTACAAAACCTTTTCCGAAGGATTGACTCGGACTGTTTCCATACGTTTTGGGTACAGTCGTTCGGATTTGACTTGCAGTTTTTTCTGGCTCGGGGCACGTCCCCACGGCAGAGCTGCTTTGCTGTTGAGGTGGGGGGAAGGTGTCCATCTGCCTGGTCTTCGACATGTCACCTGCTGAGCGAGCACCGAGGGGATGCGCTCAGGTCCTTCCTCTCCACTGGCAGCGCTGGCTGTTGGTTTTCCCAGAGATTCTGGCTATTTCTTCCTAATCTTTCAACTGCTTTCAAGGCCAAAGCAGTTTCATGCACAACTTGTACTCGGATTAATAAAGGAATTTATGGTTTTAGCGATGAGAAGCGTTCCGTAGCATTGGTATAAATCCAGATGTTCCTCCTCTGATGGGTCAGATTTTCATATCGAGGTTCTTCTGTATGGAGAAATACCGAACCCAGATGACAAATCACACACCATTAGTATATTTCAGACTGGGAAAAATATGAGCTCATTTATTCAAAATAGATCTTTCTGCCAAAGAGATATAAATACACATTGCTTCTTCAATATTGTGGCCTCCATTCTTGATAATAAGCAATTGAGAATGGAGGGTGGGGAATTTGGCAGTCCTGTCATTACTTCCATAAACAGTAGGGGTGGGATGGCTGGATATTTTCAGCGTAGCACAAAAGCTGAAGAAAAGAAAGAGGGTGGGTATGAAAAGCATAAAACCATGGGTTCCAACTAATCCATTAGAGCTTATTGCTGCAAGAAGTGGCTAGTTTCTGAGCATTTTTTTCCCTTGTTATTTCTGTCTGATGGTTTTTAAGAAGATTAGTCTTTCAAATGCTTATGTATGTCCCACGTAACATCTGAAATATAACTAGTGCACTTGTCCCTTTCCAGGATTCATAATTTTCCTGTGACCTGTTTGAGATGCGTATGTGAAAATGGTGTCTCCTGCTTGTTTTGATGAAGAACACATTAATTTCATGATCATTTTTCCTTGGTCTTATGGAGGAAGAAAACTTGCAGGAATGTATTTTTTTTTTGACTCCTGTTTTCCGTTCCATTTGTACTTAGTTCCCCACGCTGTAAGCGAAGGTGATAGGTTTGTACGTGATGGCGTGTTCCCTTGCAGACCATCTGGAGCTGAAGATGCAAACGTCTGTCCATTTGTCTTCTGAATGTGGGAACGTGTCAGGGTTCAGCCTTCTCCCAACCCCTCTATCCATTTTAGACCACTAGCTTTTTTTGCTCAGCCTGAGCACCCGCTGCTGGAGCTTTCTTTTCAGTGCCGTGTCGTTCAATTCCGTGAAATCTCGCCTCCTGTGGGCTAATCACTTTAGTGCTCACGCTTTGGCTGGAGCTCAGAAATGTCTGAGACTGGGCATTTGGAATGATCCTGTATTTTAATAGAATAGATCCTGTAGTTTGGTGTTGAGTGAATTCGTGTTTTATATTAAAAATTATATAAGCTCCGCTCACTGGTAAGGAAACAGACTGTACTTGAAGCACAAGAGTTTCCACAGCCTTAATGGAAGTGACATAAACGCGATTCCAAAATTATCCTATAGTTTATTCTACATCCTGTGTCAGAAATTGTTGTATGTATGTTTTTCAGTGTGTCCTGGACAGAGATCCAGGTCCCAGACTCTCCTGAAATTAATCTTCCAGCCATTGTGTTATCTTTTTTTTTTTTTTTTAATTCTGTAAGCTAACACAGAGGAACCTTTACGCTAATTAAAATTTCTTACAATCATTGATCTTGCTTTTATCCTGTTCCTCCCACGCAACCTCTCATCCTGTAAAATTAGACTAGCCTTGCAGGAACATATAGTAGGAGGAAAATGAGTTTGTGCTAGCATATTTCATATAGTAATCTCATTAGCAGTTGTGCTCTGTTGTGGATGCACGACCAAGTTGTCCGCGTGTGCGTTCTTGATTGATTTATCCTGAACCATCTTCCAGCATCTTCATCTGTTGTTGGTTTCATGATGGCACGTGCACGTTGGTGTCCTTCTGAGCTGGTAGCCTCGGGTGGCTGCTACATTAGAAGGTTAGTGGAAACAAAAACTTCATGGAAGGCAGGATTTTTGTTCCAGACATCTAATTATGTGTGAGCCAATTCTCGGTGGGCAACCCAGCTGTAACTTTTATATTTTACAGAAAAATCTGTGTTGCTGAAAGTGCCTTGGACCAAGGTACCACAAAACCAGGTGCAACTTGTGTGTACAGAAATGATAACCATTAATTCTCCCTGGGAATTTTTGTTTCAGGCTGTAGGGCTGAAAGTAGACAAGTGTCCTGGATAAAAGAAGGATTATCACAATCTTTTGCTTAGAAATCAAATTAAAAGGAAAACTTTATTTAGCGCTTGAAAGAGTATATGCTATTCTTTGGAAACTGTAGTTTGTAATAAAACCATACAGGCTGTGCTACCCCCTAAACAGATCTATTTTTATGGCATTTCTGGCACAAGTGAAGAATCCATTATCGGAAATCCCATGAGAACTAACGCTAAATAGAGTTCCAGCCTGGCTGACCAGTCCCTTGAGCTGCAGGTAATGCCTAAATGATGCTTTGAACATATAAAATATTATATAAATGCCACATGTTGTTAAGCTTTCTGTTATGTCTCTGTACTGTGAAATATATCCAATTTTACTTGAGCCTCAGGTAGCTTTCCAGTGCTAGTAAACTTTGTCACGGCTGCAGTTCTGCCGGCCAGCGGTCTGTGATCCCTGTGAGTGCAAACCTGCCCGCTCGCCCCTGGAGCGGCGTTGGGCCAAGCTCAGGCTCCTCATTCTCCTTCCAGGTCTCCTGGGACCCGCTGCGTCGGCGGGAGAGTTGTGGGGGGGCCGAAAGGAGCTAAGGAAAAATTGTGAATTAGGTAAGGTTTGATCGAGAGAATAGATATTCCGATGAGAGGCAAAGATGTGGTAGGACTTAGCTTGTCTGGTGGAAGTAGTCCTTTTTGGAGGAACGTGGGTGGGGTGGTTTGGGAAGGAGGGTGGGGTTACTGGGTGAAAGTGCTTGGCTACCCTGGGAGCAAAACTCTGAAGGACTAAGAGCATTAATTTAATTGCCTTTTGGAAGATGAGAAATTGAGGTGGCACGGGGTTGAAATTATAGAAATCATAGAATAGCTTGGGTTGGAAGAGACCTTCAAGATCATCGAGTCCAACCATAACCAACACTACCAAAACCACCCCTAACCCATGTCCCTCAGCACCACGTCTGCCCGGCTTTTAAATACCTCCAGGGACGGCGATTCCACCACCTCCCTGGGCAGCCCATTCCAATGCCTGATAACCCTTTTGGTAAAGAAGTTTTTCCTAATATCCAACCTAAACCTCCCCTGGCACAACTTGAGGCCATTTCCTCTTGTCCTTGAGTGGCAGGTGTGATCCTGTCTCTGGGAAGGCATATTGATCCTTGCTAACAAAATGTATTTTTTTTCCCTATATTCTTTAGTTGTTTAATCCACGTGTAGGGCTCCGTCAGTAACAAAACACGTAACAGCAAGACCTGTGATGTATCGGTGCTATCCCCGGCTGGCTGTGAATCCTTTTGCTCCAGGGCCTGCCTTTCCCAATACCAGGATTCGTAGGCAGGGAGACACATCTTTTCCCTCTGTGGGAACTGTGGGACAGTAGGAGTTTCTCTCCGGTCTTCCAGTGTGTGCTGTTGGTTGCCTTCTGACTTGTGGCACAACAGCTTCCCCGATTTCTGCAAAACCTTTCAGCATTTGCAGAAGCGGGTGGGTGGATGTCGCTAAACATCACTAGAAGTTTTCTAATTACGGCGCTGGAAGTGATGGAAGGTGTGCAGAACAGCATCTCTCTTGTGGTCACGGCAGTGTGGATTTTCTCATTTCAAGACAGTTTACGAGACGCTGAAGCTGTCTGAAAGCTTCAGGTGTTGCAGTGCACAAACCTGCCCTTAGAAGATGCTCTAGTGGCGGCTGACAGGCGTTTGCAGGGGGGAGTTCATTACTGAAAAGATATTTCCACAACTTTCTCCCTCTTTTGTGGGGTGGCTGTAAATTTTATAAAGTAAATCGTATCCTGAATGTCTTTTTCCGATGTCAGCAGGAGACGGGACTGAGAAATGGCCATAGTCCTGAGTGTGTGGCAGTTGAGTCCAGCAGTTGCTTTGTAAGAACGGGAAGGTTTAATCTGCGACCAAAGTAGCCTTTCTGTCCTGCTGCTCTGATCTTTAGCTTGGGTAAGCCGCAGCCTGCTGCACCGCTCTGGAATTCATCTAATAGCTCAGTTGTTTGGGCATGATTAAAAATATAATGAATGGAATGAAGCAGTAATAAGATGAATAGCTCATATAAGGGGTTTAGTCTAAAAATACCCGTTTCGGCTGAGCTAGGATAGTGGAGACTGTGGCGACAGTCACAGAAAAGTCACTGTGTGACTCTTCCAAGCTTTCGTGAGCTATTGCTGAGCGTGAGGCTTATGTGCCGCCTTCCCTAGTTTATCTTTTACAATGGGTCCTATTTTTTTCCACTCAAGCGTTGCTTTGACTTCCTTGCGTTTCCCCTCGGAGTGCCTGATGCATAGCTCCAGAGAAAAGAGGTTTTACTTTTTTAGATTGAATTTCGTGTCAGATAGGTGCCGTGTAAATTCTTCTTGCCAGCGTGAGCATTTTGAAGGGGTTGAACTTCCGTGCTTTGCCTGGATGTGCTTTGGCTGTTTGAAGGGTTCAAGAGCTGAAGACTGTTTAGATTAAGATTTACTGTTTTCTTAATAGAAAATGTTCAAGGCGTAAAGGGATAGTCACCGAAGCTGGGTATTACTCTCTTCTGGGGTAGACAGGTTCAGGGAGCTGTCTCTAATAAGCAGATTTTCTTCCTTCGCCTTCCCCTCGGCAGCGGGAGCCTCTGAGTTGGGAATGTGGCGGGGGGGAGTGTGTCTACTGGCCGTACCTCCCACCTGATGTTTGAGTAGGGTTTGCAGCTTTGCCCCTAGCCAGAGCAGCCTGGTGTTGCATATCAACGGCGTAATTAAAGTAGCAGGGAAAAATGGAAGTGGAAGGAACTGGTTTTGAGCTGTTTCACATTGAATGCTCAGTGAAGTGTGTGCCTTTTCTCCTCCTTGTTATTCGCGTGTGGGAACCCAGCGTGGTATTCTTGTGGTTACATGTGAGCTCTTTCAAGAGGAGCTTTCTCAGTGTAGAGCTGTATTATGAGACAAAACACTGAGCTTTAATACCAGCAATGTGACACTGAAACTGCATGTGGGTTTGCCCCATGTAGGGGAACAACATTCAGGCCAGTTCTCGGTCCTGGGGTGTCTTCTCTTCTAGGTTCAGTCCCAGTCCTTTCTCTTTCCATTACTGGGCTCTGAGTGAGCGGCCTTTAAAGTGAATCTGTATCCTGTTTCCATGACAATATTTATACAACGGATGCCTTTCTTGTAGCATATAAATACGGATTTTTCATTTGTAACATCTCTTTGCATCAATCCCTGGTATATTCAAGGTCTCCTTGAAGTATTTGGACCATTGTACTCTTCTAGGTAGAACTGAAATGAGCATTTCTGGATAGATACAGGCTTAACCTTTGAGTAGAGCTTCGCAGTATCTTGTCTGGGGAGAGAAGAGTGAATGAGGGGAATTTTTTCCATTTTGCTGATGAGCAAAATGGAACAGGACAGGAACATTCAATGCATGATAGGTGGTGTCTCCAGGTTTGCCCTGCATCCTCCATCTTGTCTCCTTCAACCAGAAGGTGGGATTTGTTTGGGAGAACCGGAGCTGTGCACTTACGCTAACGATTGCAGTGGCAACTAGCAGGTTTTTTCACGCCGAGATCTAGGAGCGATGGCCAGCAGCCTCTCCAGGTGGAGATGAGCTAAGTAGGTGGCTGGACGTTTCTGCCTCCCTCTCAAATCCCTACGTCAGCGCAAAGGTCTCGGAAGTGGATGTCAGTGATCCAAACCGATGGGCTGGCTGGAAGTGTCCCTGCAGAGCCTGGCTTGCAGCTGGCGCAGCGGCGTGAGGGAGGCGTCCGGCGCAACTCAGCCACCCCGTGTCTAAACAGGGCGTGAAATTACACCCACGTCCTCCAAGCCACGTGCTCAGCCGCGACAGGTGAGTCACCTTCCAGCTTAAATTCAAAACGTTTAGTTCGAGTGACTGGGCCTTATATCACTCAAAGAAAAACTGAGGTGAAGAACGCAGAGCGTGGTTATCCATTAACGTGCTTCGGCTCGGTGCACGCGTCGGGGTGTTTCTGGAACGTGCGGATGGGTCTGGAAGCAGGCGATGTTCTCCCGCTGACGGTGACGAAGGGAGCGCGGGAGGTTTCTGCTGCAGAATCCCCCTCAAAGCAGGCGTGGTGACCAACACTGCGTCGGGTCATCTGTGCTCTTGTTTGGCTGGATCTTGAAAATCTCCAAGGACAGTGACTCTGCGGGGTCCCTGGGAAGCCCGTTAGCATGGTGTACTTCCCCTCTGCTGAAGGATACGCTCTTGACATCTACTCTGAACTCTCAAGTTCCCATTTTTGGTTGTTGCTTTTCTTTGTTTTCTTTTTTTCTTTAACTAAAAAAACCCCAGTCTTACAGGCAATTCCCCCTTTCACCTTCCCTGCCTGCCTTAACCTGCTTAAATGTCCCTTTAATGTCCATTAAAGGGGTTGGGATGTACGACAGAAAAGATAGGGCAGGTCTGAGCACCCAGGTGCACAACATCTGCCTTGGAGTAACTGACAAGGATTTGAAATCAGAGCAAGATCCTTGAAATCACAGTAAGCTCTTGATTCAGGATGTATCCAGGCTTTGTGGAGATCCCATGTGGAGCTAAAAACTTGTTCTCTGACCTGAGTGCATGTTACTGCATAGCTCACAAAATTATGCTTGTGGCAAATTCTGCAGGATAGACACCTGTGCATTTAGGAAACAGGGCTGAGCCCTAGGCATGTTATTGTGACATAATTAGATCACTTTAGCTTTGTTTTCAGTGAAGAAGGTAAAATTACCTTCTAGATTCTTTTTTTGATTGGTTATGACCGCAAATTAATAATGAATCTCTAGTGCCGGAAGCAGAAGACACCTAATTGCTACGGCAGCTCAGTGGGCTCTTTTGTGGCACCATCCTCGAAATGTATTTGCTTTCTGGTTACTGCTAGGAGGTGTCTGCTCTGCGAGCTCAGCGTTCCTGGTTGCTTTTACTATTGACCGTTCTACTCGACGGTGTAATGTTCCGGCTTTCCTGTTCTCAAGGGCATTTCCCCACAAGCTGTGTGATACCACTAGTGAGTTAATGTACCGCTCCATAAGGTTGGTGTCCCAGTTAGTTGTGCCTACAGCACTGGCCGTGGTGTGGTACTGAGTAGCCAAGCTTCCTCAAGAAGGTACGGAAGAGATAAGTGGCAGAGGGAATAAATTAGAAGGAATAAATTATGAAGGCACTTGTAAAACTCTACTGTCTGGCTTGGGAAGACGGGTGGGCTGCTGCTCGGAGCTGGAGCGTGGTCCCCAGCTGCCCCTCCAAAGGCTTCCCAAAGCCAGGAGTGAAGGGCAGGAGGGGTGTGCGGGAGCCCTGGGAGGAAGGAAGCCGGAGCTGCCTGCGGGGCTGGTGGGAGGACGCGGCAGGTCTGTGTGTCTCGTGCGGTGCCGCAGGCGAGACCTGAGCGGGGCCGATGCCGCCCTGCGCTCTGCCGCCTGCTGCTTCCAGGGAAGTGGCTGAAGAAACTAGGAATGATGGGTTGTGGTGAATGCCCTTCCTCTGCTCTGAAATATTTATTAAAATGGATGTAGTTGGCTACGATTTCTGGTTTTGGGTAATCGGCCAATAGCTAGAGAAGATCAATAAGCAGATAAACAATGTGGTCTCTAAAGTTGGAAGTGGCTTTTTTTTACAGAACAAAGAGCGTTCCCTGGCCAGGGACACTCTCCAGCAAAATGCAGAGCAGATCAACACTGGCACCCAGTGTCTAGATAGAATCAGTTCAAATCTGGGTTTCCGAATCTGACACCCTTTTTTCACGCGGCTGCCTTGGCTTTCGGTCTTGATGCGCACAACGGAGTGAGGTGCTTAATCTGATATGGCAGCTGAGCGCTCTGGGGCTGCGCTTTTAATTCTGCTTTCGTTTGGTTCCTGCAGTTGTCGTCTTGTGCTGATAACCACTGCAGTATTGCTTTTCTTGGCTTGTCTTTTATGTTACAGAAAGATGCAGGTCTTTGTTTCCCTTGGAACGGTTAACCTTAGTTCAGGGAGGCAGAGAGAAAACAAATGTAAAACCACCCTCCTCCCTAGGGGGGTTTTTTTCAGGTTACTCTGCAGCTGTTAAATGCCAGTTCAATGAAGCCTTTAAACATACGCTTAAATCCATTCCTGCTAAGCAAAACACTTAACGGCATACTTTAAATTAAGCTGGTGTTGGAGTGTCGTTGCACTGAAAAGCAGCAGGACTAGAGCATGTTCAGAAGGACAAGCGCCTTCTCGAGTGCGGTGCTCATTAGGCTTCTGATGCCGGAGCACGGCCAGGCTGGGATGGTGCGAGCGGCGCTGGGGCTGGAAGGTGTCTGCTGCCATCTGAACATCTGCACCATGGGCTTGTTCTTCAGGGCCCGGCAGAAGATTTCTGTAGCCAGGCTGCAGTATCCGCATCTTCATTCTAACCAGGCTTCCTCTACTGCGCTTGGCAAGTAACGACCTTTGTTTGAAAGTATAAATAATGAGTGACGTAAAGTCCCGAATGTTAAGGATCCCTGACATAAAGTCCCAAATGTTAAGGATCCCTGCTCGCCGCATCTCTGAAATACGCAGCGTCGCTTGTTGCCGTATCTCCCATGATCTTGCTGCTTCCGTGTTTTGAATCTTTTGCTATTTCTGTAGTGGGATGACTAAAATCAAATCTAAAGTAATCCCCTCTCGGCTCCTGTGGTACTCCTGGAAGTTGCTCTGAAGTTGCTGTAGCACATTCCAGGAAGGTAAATTGAAAACTGAAAATGAATTTCCAAAAAAGCCCTAGAACGACTACCACAAAGAAGATGGATGATGAACCATTCTGGTCTGTTATTATCCAGAAGTAACTATCTGGCTGTTTTTTAGTGAACAAAGAAATATTAGAGGGGAAAAAATAGTTCCCATTTAGCTTTATCTCTGTTGGCTGTACTGGAAATGAATCATGACATAAAAAAGGGTAAAATGAAATGAAAAAGACACCATTTATTTCCTTTTCTGTAGCACACTGGACACTTATTGTGAAGGTTAAAACTCGTCTGAACTAAAACAGATTGTGCTAAACCACCGGTGAAAGGTATTGGAGAGTCCCGGAGCATCGCTGTGGTACTTGGTCCAAAAGTTATGGCCGAAGAGGGAGAGGAAATGGGTCTGGGGGGGTCTCCCGCTCCTGTCGGAGTTCACCTCGGTGCTGGCCAGAGGTGACTGTGTGTGTAGCTTCTCAGTCAGCTGGTGAAGTTGTGATGGAAACCTTAGAGATGTTCTCCTTAAAAAATCTGTTTCCCTCCTGGAATTTCCAGGAGGGTAACAAACACAGCGCAGATGGTCCTCTGGGTGAAACCTTGCTCTGCTCAGCCCAGCCTGGATCTCCAGCAGGAGACCTTCCTGTTGGATCCCCTTGGATGTTTCGACTTCCAACCCTCCCTAGATCCAGGAACTGCAGGAAAAAGGAAAGAAGGGCTCAAAAAGCATACTGGAGATTAAGTTGGAAATGAGTGTGCAGCGATGACTGAGCCAAGTAGTTTAGGTCAATGTTTTTGTTATTTTGCTTGGTCTATGTAGCATCCTTTCCTTGGGATTTATAAATTATCCTTGCTGTAATAACTGTATTCAGGAGCTATATGTGCCTGCTCTGGCGCGGCTGGCTTGCTTTTCTCTTTTAGTAGGAATGAAAATTAGCTGGGAATGAGGAGATAATGTATGGCCTCGTATCATAAAAGTTGCGCTCCTTGATAAGATTTCAAGGTTAGAACAATGATAGCATTGAAATATCTGTCGTAAACTACCATAGATAATTCAAGCAATAAAAATGCTTCTTTTGCTATGTAAATAGGGTAATAGACTGGAATGCAGTATCTAGATGTATTAAATGTTGGGGTTATTTTATATTCAAACAATATAAACAGAGAAAATTGAGTTGAAGATTAATTTGAATAGGAAACGGGGAAGATTTCTCTTCGGAGTGGGGAGCAAGCTAGGGATGGATTTGAGCTTGTTTTGTCTGAAAGCACCTGGATTTGTACGGTAACTCTAACGTATCAATGTGATGAGCAAGAAGAGAACCATCTCTCTGCTTTTTTTTTTTCCCTTTTTTTTTTTTTCTCCTGACAAAAAGAGCTATGGGGTTTTAGGAAAGGCTGATGTAATTAAGCTGAATGCATTTTGATGGTGGGATGCTGTCCAAGGATGCGTTGAGTCACATCTAATGACTTAAAAACTACTAATTAACTTCGAATGAACTGGAACAAGGAGACATGGCTTGACAAGTACTAGGTTTTGAAAGCTGCTGATTTTGAAAACTTCCAGCGTAGTGATCCTGGGCAAGGGGATGAGCAAAGCTGGGAAAAACCTGGTGAGCCTGTTGCAAAGGGCAGAAAGGCATGGGGGTAAGAAGAATTAAAACCAGTGAACGGTGTGAAGCTCCTGATGCAGATCAGCGATTCCGGTAGCTCTTCAGTTGCTCTTCAGCAGCTCACAGGAATGGATGGTGGAAACTTCTCAAACTTGTTGTTTCCATTTCCAGTTTGTTCAGTTAACTTTCAAGCAACACGCTATGAAATCCGTGAGACACCTCTGCTCTTCTGTTAATAGGTTTGGCTAGGAAGTTTACCAAGAGTAGCTCCATGAGGGAGATGCATCTTCACAGCTCTATAAAGCTACACAGCATGCGGGACCGTGAATGATGCTCCCAGGGTAAGATGAAGGGTGAGAGATAAATCAGTGGAGCATGTTCGGGTTCCCAAGGATGTGGCAGAAAGAGCCCAACTGAAAGGGGAGGAAAAAACCCACAAAAAAAGCAGAGGAAGTTTGGAGCAGAAGGGACTTAACTTGGGCAGAGGCTGGTCTTGTGCCCTACAGGTTTCTTTTTGATGGATTAAATGGATTTGAAGGATCGAGTGAAAACTGCAGAAAGTGGGAGTGTTGTAGGTTTTGGTGGGTTTATTCCTGACTGATGTTTTCCATGTGCTGACTCTTTGTAATTTCTTTCTGAGAAGATGCCGTTTCTGCCTCATCCTCTCAGATCATCCTCTCTCTGTTCTCCCTGAAGACACTTGTAGCTCTCACCTAACCTTCTCTCCAGCGGTTCTGGTTGGTCTGTGTGTGTCTGTGCTGGCAATTAAGGCCATGATTAGGGTTCCTCTACTGTGTCACCTTAGGGCCTGGGGTCTCCAGGGCAGTAGAACTGGATGGCGCTGGGGACAGTGGTGCCTGAGGTATGTCGAGGAGCTCTCCAGGTGCAACTGCAATAGAATAATCCTATTTCCTTTCCTCCGTCATAAAATAAGATAAAGGTTTGGCAGCCATTCAAATCAAGACAAATAAAATAAACTGCTCTAAATTCATCATGGAAAGAAACAGACTTAGCTACAAAATGACTAACAGGACCTTCTATTCATCTGTACAAATCTGGTCTGTGGCTGCATTCATTTCCATACAATCACTGGAAAATATTATGTTGATTGCTGGGAACAAAGCTTTTATGTGGAGGAAAAAAATCCATGCTACTAATCTACAGTGGAATTGGTAAATGGGTAAGACAAAGCTTTAATAATATTATTCTGTGCGACATCTGATGTAAATAATACAGTTCTATTAATCTCTCAAGCAATCAGAGAGTCTGGCTGTTAGAGGCAGCCAAGTATGAGCAATAATATTATCTCTTCTCAGGAATGTTGGAGTTACACTCACAAATCCGTGGCTGTGAAAGCGGTGGCTGCACCAGCGCAGGGAGCCACGCTCAGCGCTGGACCCGCCACGGGCTTCCCACGCCCAGGGAACCGGTGGGGGGTTCCCAGGGGAATCTCCAGGCTCCGCAGCCGGTGGTCGGGACTCCCCGTGGAGCTCTGCTTTCCCAGGGAGCGCAGACGCTGTGTCTTGTGACTCTCCTCCCTGTCTCTCCGGGGAAAGGTGGGTTCAGCAGCGCACGTTTGGGCACTGACCGAGTCCGTCTCCTGCACAAGAGCCTCAAGGGCACGACTGACGCGGGTCCTCACGTGGGCACCTCGCTCTGCTCCTCATGCCCAACCCAGCCTCTCTGGAAGCTGTTTTTTCCATCTGTGGGGCAGCAATTTGAAGAAGTGTTTGTTTTCTGCAGATGTGCATTGGTGGGGAAAAAAAAAAATAACCAAGGCTCACCAATTGCTGGAGCAACCCCACCGAATCCAAAGCAATCAAGGAGTTAATGTTGCCTCCCCCCAAAAAGCATGTGTGCATTGTCTGTCCTGTACAAAGATATTAGTTAAGGCAGCCAAATGAAGCAGAATTTTTAAATGAGATCTTGTTTTTCAAGTATGATTTTTAAGATATGATGCAGGTCAGGGTTGTCTGATTCTTCACAGTTCATTAAGTAGAGAGCAGCTAGTGTTAGAGATTGACTTTTAAAAATGATAGATTTTTATTTATAGCAAAGCTCTAGTCATTAATTTTAAAGGAAGGAGCATAAAAGCAGGAATGGGTTCATTTTTAAAAAAAAGTGACATTGGTAATTTAATTAAATTGGGGGTTTGAGTATCATTACAGAAAATGAAACATTAGTTCTCCGCTGCTTTTCAACCCATCTGATGTATTTGATAGCGTCCCCCGGCTTACAAAATCTGCAGGGTCATTAATATTTCTATGTGAAAGTTGCTGCTGAACTTCCCAGCTCCAGGCACTTTGTGGAAGGATGCAAATAGTATTTCGGGGGAGGGAAGGAGCAAGGGGAGGAAATCTGCTCTGTCAGAGCTCGTACCTCGCTGCGCAGCGAGGGGCTGCCGGGGAGCCCGGGTGGCGCTTGTGGGGCTGCGGGGAAGGGGGTTCCTCCGCACGAGGCGTGTGGCCAGAGGGTGCCCTCACAGCAGAGGAAAACAGAAACGGAAGGGGTGCAGGAGTCGAGATGTACATGCCGTTAAAATTAATCAAGTCTAAGGTGGTGAGGTTGCATTTAATCTGGAAGGGGGTTAACTAGAAAACAAGGTGGTCGGTCTGGCTGCGGGAAGGCTAATCCTATATTCATGACGGATTAGTCTTCCGTGTCCCTGGCTGTGAGGGATCCTGCTGGTATCTGCTGTAGGGAACCTCATAGGGTGCCCGAGCTCCGCTCCAAGGAGCTGCCGGCGGGGATACCCCATGCTGGGGACACCCCAAATCCCCATCGGCAAGTGCTGCCCCGTTGCAGGGGAGAAAGGCAGCGTTTGCATCAGCTGGTGTTCAGGATTGATGTTTCCATTTCACATGCTTACGCACAGTTTTGGTTGTGCTTTATTCTGCAGCATGCCATGTATGCTAGCGCATCATTTTCCTTTTAATCTTCCTCTTTTCCTTGGCAGAGCTGCAGACTAAACCTCCCTTTGCTTGTAGAAAGTCATCTGGTTTTGTTTGTGCCCCTGACAAAATTGGTTCTGATGATAAACCATCGCTCAGCTTGGAATGACCATGTTTTCCTTCCTCTGATGTTTCAGCCTTAATGAAAAAGAACTGTAATACAAGATGCTGCACAAGGGCCTGATTCAAATTTAAGTCGTTCTTAGTCTTGGTTGTCTTCGCTGGGTTTTGTATTGGGCTCTGAAATGATGACTTGAGTAGATCTTTTTGGAGTGGCTTATGGGAACTCGTAGAGTTTTATTTAAATTCTCTGAAACTGCTGTACAGAGGCGTTGGTTAAGGATTTATGAGCACTTTAGCTTCCACTTCACCATCTTATATTCAACTATCCCGTATTCTTTCTGATGATGCAAACTTTGGTTGGACTCTGTCTTGCCTCCAGTGGAGCTGGGACCAGCTGCATTGTTTGGAGTCGGGTTTGATGCCTTTGGGTGACATCTGGATTAAGCACACGGGGCAATGAAGTCGAAATCCTGGTGGGCTGAAATGTTGCTGGTTTTGTCTGGGCGATAGTTAGAGGCTCTGCTGTCTTCTGCGGGGTTGTAAGGAATAACGCAGCTCCGCTTCCATTGCGGGGGCCTGTGAGGTGCCTGGCAAAGGTCTGCTAGAAAATGTTATTTCAAACTGAAATGACATGTCCGGATTTGAATCAGCCGCAATCGTGTTAAATAGAACTGCAGAGGGGCACGGGAAGGAGGGATGCCAGAAGGTTTAGAAACTGGTAAAACTGGTCAGGAAAGCCTGGATCTCGCTTCTGACTCAGTTGTTCGGGGGATGATTCTGCTCCCTTGTGTGTGTGAGTGTATGTGTCTCTCAGACGGCACGGAGACGGTCACCATGGCTGGCGCTGGCCCCGTCCCGTAGGGCACGGTTGGTGGTTATTTGCACTTTACATTTTCCGGGATGCGTTTCCGTTGCCTTCCTTGCGGATTCTTCACCTGGCAGCTCTGTTACAATGCCCTGTCCCTAACCAGAAGCAACTTTCTTTGACAGTTCTACCCAGTCACACGTGCGGAAATCCAGGAAGGCTGCAGAACGGGATTCAGCAAGGGACAACCTTCAGCATCGGGGACAAAGTGAGATACAGCTGTAATCCAGGCTTCTTTTTGGAAGGACACGCGTTGCTGACGTGCCATGCCAACTCGGAAAACAGTGCCTCCTGGGATTTTCCTCTCCCCTTCTGCAGAGGTAAAGTGCCCTCTCCTCGTCTGGAACGAGCCACGATGAAACAGGGCTTAATGAGCTATTTGGGGTTGGGAAAGACTTCACGGACTGTAAGCTTGATTTTAAAAGACTTGAAAACTAAACATGATGTAGCTACTATTGAAGTTCCTTTTTATTGGTTTCCTCAAAGCTGACAGGGTTTGGGAAGGTTATGAAGCGCTCAAAGTATTCAAAATGCTGCACAGCTACTTTAACTTCAATTTCTTTGTCTAAAGTGTGCGGGGAGGAAAAGCAGGAGTATTAGCCGTGAGATACGGCACCTACCCGAGACGCTGCAGGTTTTTTAGATCAACCACTAGTAATCGAGGCTGGATTTCCCACTTTCTGCAGCGTCGGGCTGGCTTCCCTCCTGGCACGTTCCATGGCGGATCCGGTGCTTTGCCCATAAGGAAGCGCGGTCCGTGCAGCGTGGTGCTGTGCCGGGGGTTGCTGGCGCTGGGGATGCTGTATGGGGAGGGAAAATCCGGGCTCTGTTTGCAGAGGCTGCCCAGCCTCCCTGCGAGCGGCTTTGGGGCAGGGAAACTTCTGCTTTGTCAGTATAGAGAGCTGCTGGCTAATTCCCCAGGGCCACCGGGGACAAGAGAGTCTGTAAATATACAAGTGTCTGTCTTGTTACACCAAAACAGTCGCTGTGGCTTTGAAGTCTTTCCCCCTCAATTCCTTGTGTACTTCAGCCGAGCATCTTATATTGATTCTTTTTATTGACTCTGCTTGTGCAATCAATCAGCAGTTCTAAGCTGTGGCATAAATCTTGAATTTAAAGTGA
Source organism: Chionis minor (assembly GCA_013398295.1). Lineage (NCBI taxonomy): Eukaryota > Metazoa > Chordata > Aves > Charadriiformes > Chionidae > Chionis > Chionis minor. The sequence goes on from VZSF01004178.1 coordinate 311,894, forward strand.
GCAAATATTGTTTGCTTGGTGTGTTTTTAATGCTTCCTTGAATGAGTTACACTGCAGAAATAGATGCTACTTAGTGTATTTCTTGTGCGCTCACCTACTGTTGTGGGGTAAGGGCAGGACAGCGCTGAAGGAGCGGTTCACACAGCTGCCCTGACACCGGAGAGGGACAGCTATCCTTGCCATTTTAGTATATTGGTTATGACTCTTTGCTTTTCCTCTGAATTAGGACTCTCATTGTAGCCTTTTTTATTTTTATTTTTTTTTTCCTAACTTCACTGGAAGTGCATGCAGGAAAAGCATTCCCTGAAGTTCAGCCTCGCGAGCGTGCACAGCAATCTGCTCCACAGAAGCGGAGGAGATTCTCTGCGTCAAGGGCGCAGCGTCTCCTCCCGTCTGACAGCCTTTCTGCCAGAGCAGCTGGCCTTTGGCGGAAGGTGGCACCTTCTCCTTGCCCTGCTGTCGTTCAGATATTTGTGTAGCAGACCCCAATACGGAGGGATTAACTCCTGGCCCCAGCGGGTGCGGGAGTTGAGCGTTGGCATCGTTGTAATTTTTGGGATCCCTGCTGCAGATGGAGTAAGAGACTATTTTTGCATTTTTGTCTTGAACTGCCAAACTCAACTTTTAATTTTAACGCTGACGTTTCAGTCTTGACTGCAGCAATGATGGTGGTGGCCTTTGATATACTTCAGAATGGAGGAATATTTGATGCTGTGGTGCTCCCGTCGGCGCTGTGCGAATTGCGCTGATGGCAGTGTGCTACCTGCTTGTCGAGGCGCCCGCGTGGAGCACTGTGCCTGCGGGTCCCTCCTTTTTAATAGATTTGGTCCTGATCCGTCAACACGTTACCTCAAGTAAAACTTCCCAAAGCATTTTTTTGGAGGTAGGAACCAGAAATCTTTTCATGAAACATTTATATCCTGTTCCAGGAGAGCAGAAAGTAGCAAAGCCGACCCAGCTCTCCTCCCTCTCCCATAAGCAGCCTTTCAGCAGGCGACATGGGTGCTTGCTGATAAGCCGCTGATACAGACTGCAGTTGTTGCGAGGGGCAAAAAGATTTGCCTCCTGACAAGCAGGTTTACACCTTCTGCAGGGAAAAATAGTGTTTCCCAAACTGTTGCCTGAAGAAGAATGTGTATTTCCTTGAGACACAAAAGATCCGTGTGGTCTATGCAGCTTATGATGAATATTAACTCCCTGGTAACTGTCAGCTGAAAATTTGTTAGATGTATTTGTGCGTGTTCTTTTATTTTCTAACGTGAGTCGGCGGCGGGTCGTGCTGCTGGGCCAGATCCTGCCAGCGAGGTGACAGGTGCCCTCTGGCTGCGCAGGTGCCCAAATCTCAGGAGCCGCTGTCTTGGGAACAGGTTTGTCTCGTGTCCCTGCGGAGGACAGTGTTTGCTCCAGGGACTCGGCCCTTCCCTCCTTCCCAGTATAACGGCAGCGGGACAAGACAAACGCTGGGCACGGCGTACGCTCCCGCCACGCTGATCCGTGTCCTCTTTCGGTTTCTTTGGGCTCATCTTCCACTTTGTAACATCCTTTTCTGTATCTTGGTAGCTTTGTCTCTATCCCAGTCCCCCTGTACTGAGGTAATCAAAGATGCAAAGAAACCCACGGTAGAAAAGAATAAGAAATAAAAGTGTTTGAGAGGAGGTGCTGGGACAGCAGTGCTCTGACGGGGTGCTGTGGCTCGGCGGCTTTTTCTTCGTAGGAATTGTCTGCGCTCCCTTTACCCAACCCTCAGTTTAAAGGTAGGGTTTTTTTTTTTTTTTTTTAATAAAGGACAAGTGTAATCTCAATGAGAAAGAAAAGTAGGAAGGAATTCCGGATGGAGAAAGAACGGCCTGGTGCCGTGTGTCTTTGCGGAGCAGCGAGCGTAGCTCGTGCTGCAGCTCGCCAGTGGTTCTGAAAGCGCAGTTATATCAAAATTGATTCCTGGGTTCTGAGCTAAAAGAGACTATAAATTCAGCCTGCACAGACTCCGCGTGGTGAGTTATGTTTCTTGCTTACGTGGCAGGAAGGATTAAGACTACGGTGATCTCATTCAGGGAGCACCAAAGCCGCCGCGGGTGACATCTCCCTGCTGAGCCGCAAAGCCGGAGCGCCAGGAGCCAGGTGGGAGGCGTGGGGGTGCCTGGGAGGCCACGTATGACTCGGAAATTGGCCTCCAGGACTGGAAGTCCTCAGCGAGCCTGGGACAGACTAAAATCTGGACTAAGCTGACACTTATCCCATCTGTATAATGTGCGTAAGAGATACCCGGAGCGGGTTCCTCATTCCTGCTTGTGTGTTTTTCCACGCTTTCTGCACAGTTCTGCGTTCACCGAATGAAATGAGGCCCAGTAATTAATCCAAATGGGGCCTTAAGCAGAGTCCTACAAGCCTAGCTGTACTTTGACCTTGACAGTTGGTCAGTGCTGGAGGCAAAACCCCAGCTGACTTGGAATGCCGTCTCCTGCTCCGCTGCGGCCAGGGAAGGAACAACCCTCACCTGGGTCACTGAATCGCAAATAAAGCGGAATGGTGCATTTGAAGCCCCAAAAGAATATCTGGAAACATCTCAGTCTTTTGTGAGGCACTTTCATGCATGGGGGAGAGAAGTCTGGCCCAGATTGTTTGCTGAATTTAAGTAGAACTGATAGGTTTATGATTCTGGTAGGCGGCTGAGTAAAAATTCAGTAAGCCAGCTGAAAAGTTGAGAACATTTGCAAAGCCATATTTAAGCGTATCAAATATGCATAGTCTTGTTAAAAGTAGTCTGTCTTACTATAACTCAAACAGCTGCTTAGGCTGCACTGTGCCCAAAATAATTGAAGGGCTGTTCAAGATTTTAGAAGATTGCAGAACGTGTTTGAACAGTAACAACCTCTACAAACTTAGGAAGTGTGTATTTAGAAGTGGGTGGGAAGGGGATAGGTTTTCCATTAAATATCTTTTGTCATGAAAAAAATATAAAGGAATTTAAATTAAACCCTCCCCTTTTAATAAAAAAAAAAAGCCAAGCCCACTGTACCTTTGGCTGGATCTTCAGCTACTGTAAATTAGCTTAGTCCACTAAAAATATATGTAGTCCCCAGATTCTAATATATTCTAATATAGCATTTAGTCAAAATTCCTTAGCATATTTCTTCATCCCCTCCTGTATTCCTTCTAGTACCAGAACAACTTTAATGTACCAGATCCAGTCGCAGCCTTCCCAGACCCCGACAGCAAACGTGGCTGGAAACTTGCGGATAGGAATCGCTTCTTCCAAATCCCTGTAGCGTTCGCTCCTGGGGGTGGGGGGGGGTGTGTGTAAGGGCTCTGTGTGGACCTGAGCTGCACCACCACATGATCGCAATGAGAAGCAACATTTGGCCAAGAGCACCTCTGCCCTGGAGCGCGGTGGCCGGGCACAGCCTGGATCGCTTGCCCGTGACTCACGGTAGCGTGTGGGACCTTATTTGCAAAGGTCTTTAGACTGGCTGCCTGAGGCCAGGAGCAGCCAGGCACCAATAATGTTTAACAAGTGATGCTGGAGATACGCTCACCTCCGGAGGGGCAGCTATCTTAGGAATAAATTGCCTCTCTGGATCCCTGTGCGTTGCTGAAGCAGCTGATGACCTGCTCCTGCTCTGTCTCGCTGCCGGGCGCGCGGCCCCAGAGTTCACTGCCTAAGAGTCTTTTTTGCATCTATTTCTTTCCAGCATCTGCAGGGGCACTTATTCATGAGAAATTAAATTTGAACATACCAGTAAACTGGCGAATTGTGCTCAGCCACTTTGGCTAGAATCCACTCACCCTCTAAAAAGCATTTGCATTCTGCCAGAGGAACAGGTTTGGAAGGAGCCCTTCTGGTTTTCCGGTGGACCTTCTTTGGAGGCCCCACTCTGAATCCTGGGTATGACGCATCGAGGTTTGAAGGATTTTGTGGTGCTTGGACTAGCTGAGAGATCCTTCAGCCTGAATTTACTGATGGTTCTAATGGTGCTTCAGTGTCTGCGAATGACTTGAATTCGCTGACAATACAGTTGCAGCAAGTAAGAGAACTTTGACTGTTCCACCAGAGTACCTGGAAACAGAGCATCCACTTGGGATTTCAGTGGCATTTTTCAGCCCTCGTCTCGGCTGCTGGAGTGGCCCAGAAGGGGCTGTGTGTCTGCCCACAGGTCGGGGGTCTCGCGTGCCGTCCCAGTCGGGGCTCAGAAGCAGCTGGGGAGGACCATGAGCCGCCCTGGGGCTTAGAGGTGCCAGCGCAACCTGTGCCCTGCGTCGGTGCAACACAGACAGCACGTTGTAGCCTGGGGGGCTCCTGTCCCCATCCCCTGCCATCCGTCCCTGTGCCTGCCTGTGCCTTCTGCCTGCGGGGAGACTGGCTGCGCCGGCAGAGCAGATGGCCACGGGAAAGAGGAGCTGGCATGCGCGGCTGTCTTACTTTGCCTTTGGAGTTTCGTGAGTTAGAGGCTGCAAGTTTCAGCTCCGCTGGTAAAACCTGCCGATCGCAGAAGGCACTAATTCCTGAAAAGGTCCAAAACCAGAAGGATCCTCCTGAGCAGCCCAGTGGAATGGTCCTGCCTTCCTTAGGTGCTGATGACCACTGCGCTGATGACCACTGCACTTAACTAATGTTCTCACCTGCGTTAAACTTCAGTTTGGAAGGGCTTTTTTTAAAATAGTTTGTAATGAAAATAAGCATTTATACCATAAAGCCCTCAAGCTCCTTGACTAAAGCGTCTGAAATGCTGCTCTGTAATACATGTTGTAAAGTTAACAGGCTTTTCTTAGCAGCGTTCCAAATAAACGCTGAGCGTACGAGAGCAGTGAGCTGCCCCCATGCTACTCAAATTCGTTCTTAGTTTCCTTTACCTTCTGCTCATGTTTTCTTTAGATTCTCCTCCTTTAATTGCTCTAATAGCTCTGGCTGATAAAATTCAGGTTGTAAAAATGAAGGAACCTGCAGCAAACAGGAGTGCAGTATGTGACCAGGAAAGTTTTCACCGCCATGATTTTGGTAGCAACACACAGTGCCTTAAGAGATCAGAGCAAACAGTGTAAGGCAGGTGTGTGAGCTCCTTTTCTGTTAGATTTCTATGAAATACGGTGCTCGTAGTCTAAGTCCTGTTGTCCCAGCCCTCGGGGGGCTTTCTGTTGCTGACGAAGGTGCTGAGCTCTGTGAGAGCTGGAGACCAACCTCTGGCCCCGCTGCGACAGGAGCCTGCTCCCGTGTCTGGGAAACCCTTTGCAGTCACTGAAGTCCTGGTGGTGGTTTTCCTCCTGCTTGGTGGGTCATACAGATGGGAGGAAAGTTGCAGGAATCACCTCAAAGGGTCCTAATCAGGAATAAGGGGTGGAACAGAAAACGCGGGCAGTGACGTGTGAGGAAATAGTGTCCTGACAGCCAGGCACGTGCTGCTGAGCGCCGCCTCCCCGGGAAGAGGTGGCAGCTCTGTTGCTTGGGGTGTTTAAAAGGAGCCTGAAGAAATCCCTAGGAATGGTATGGTGGGGAATAAATTGGCGCTTGCCAGGAGACACTGGCTGACCTAATAGGATTTTGCATCCCTCAACATCTTTGTCTCTTAATAGTGTGTAGTAAAACACACACCGACAGAAGCACTGGGGCTGTTAAAGCTTTGCTTTGAGTTCCGGCTAATTCTTTTTTGACGTTCTCCCTTGTGCATTGCAGCGGTATCTGATAACTTGCATTCTGTTTGCAGCCGATGATGCTTGCGGAGGGACTTTGCGAGGACAGAGTGGAATTATCTCAAGCCCTCATTTTCCTTTGGAGTATGGCAATAACGCAGACTGCACGTGGACTATTCTCGCTGAACCCGGAGACACTATCGCTCTGGTTTTCATGGATTTTCAGCTGGAAGATGGATACGATGTCCTAGAAGTTGCTGGAACAGAGGGATCTTCGCTCTGGTAGGTTGCTGCTGGCCATGCTGGGTTGTGGTCTGTACAGTTGTGTAGAACCTGCTGATGTTTTGCATGAACAGATCCAAACCTCACAGGATGTTCAGAGTGAACAGGGATTGTGCCTGAATGGAGGGAACTTCCCGGTTATTCCCAGTCACAGGTTGTAGCTGCTGCTTTTAATGAAACTCCCTGACATGCTTTTTATTTGCTTGGCAAGCTTTGCAGTGACTATTGTCTACTTTAAATCATATTGTCTGCAAGAAGGTTTCATAGTGTAGCTGCTTAGAAGAAATAAAGAATTTTTTAGAAAAACCCAGCCCTTCAAAACGCAGGAAACCCTGCTCAAACATCGTCACGCTCAAACCATGTTTTTGCTAAATTGTTTTCTGAGTCTTGCTAAATATGTTGCTGACAAGTTGACTTTACTGTTAATGAACTTTTGGCAATTTTTTCTATGGATCAGTTTGTCCTTTTGACAGGAGGCTGAGTATAGAATTTCAATACCCCTCTCATCTCATTGTTTATTTGAGCAGTGCTTTCAGAAGTATTGCTTTTGCGTATAATAAATGCCACGCTGACTTTTTTCCAATATACAAGAGCTACCCAAATGATCGGTGCTGTGAAGTCTGAAGGGCGGGCTGGCAGAAGGGATTTGACATATCCCTTGTGTTGCTTTTATAGTAAAGGACAACCCTGCCTCTAGTTGATCTTCTGCGCCATGGCTGCGCTCAACGGGCAGGGAAAAGTCCCAACAGCCAGCAAATGGAAGGGAATAGTCTTAAACTCGACATCTCTCTGGAAGGGAAGAATTAAGCATCTGAAATAATTAGATGTTGCCTGGGATTATCAGCAGGAAGTTAAATTACGATTATTTATGAGGATTCTGTAGCAGCCACAAATAACATTCATTTAAGTAATTTATACTTGCCTGGCAATTATGGGGGAATAGGATTTGAATGTTTAGGATGTATTGATGTGAGAGAACTTGCCATTTACCATGTACCAATTGTTTACTGTTCCCAGGACCCCTTTGAAAATTAGATGTTGCTGGTTCATGAAAAAAAAAAACCCTGGTTTTATTAGCATGCATTAATATTTTAGGGCACTGTTAGTTTTTAGCCATTATGCACTGCAGCGAGGATCAGTCATCTGTGGTACGTGGTAAAGATGAATGTAGCTAGTTAAGAAACATTATTCAGCCTGGAGGTGTTGCCAGTGCAGCACTGTGTCTTGTCACATCAAAAATAAAACAATGCCTGTCAGAGTGAACCTGCTGGAAAAAAGTTTAATAAACTACCCATAAATGCGGCGTGATGGAACTTCCAAAATGGCAAATGTATCTTAGAAAATTAAGCCCTTTGACTTTCAGTAGTACACGTGCATGCGCACACGTGGTTTTAAAAAAATGAGCTTTAGTAGCTATTTTAAAGGTAGTAAGTTTTACAGACATCGGGGCCTCGTCAGAGGGAATGATGGTGTATTTACTTTCCACCTTCCCCTCCCAAGTGCTGCATCTCCAAGGATGCTGTTCCTCCCGGTGCAGTTTCGCAGGGAGCGGGACGGGCTCTGCCAGCTGGGGCAGCCGTGGACTCTTGTTTGAAGGAGCTGGTGGAGCCGCAGGTCAGGCGAGATGCGGCGCCTTAACGAGCGAGACAGGTCACACAAACATGCATTTCATCCCGGGCTCGTAGCAAAAGCCATTCCTGCTTTTTGAGGTTCATCCTGCGTTTTTATAGTGCCATGAAACGCACATGGGCAAGATAAACACACCAGTTGATTCAAAGGGATCTCATTTAGTATTCTTGAGAAGTAAACTTTTCGGTCCCATAAGCAGAATTACAAAGAGTCTTATTTTGAATTTCATTTTTCAAAGCTGGCCTTCACAACTCGGAGCCTGATAATTAAATTCAGATGACTCATTTTTCCCATTTCTTAATAATTTTTGCCCGTAGGGGAAAAGAAAACTGGAGCTCATATCTCCTCTTTAAACATGTTGATATGATTCAGCTTGAAAACACAGCTAAAAACCTTTCTTCCCCTCTGCCTGTGAAAACCTAGTTTTAATTATTGGTAATATGGCAGATAGACTCGCGGCCAAATAAACCATTCTATTGAAGTATTTTGCAGCTAAATATTTCATTTCCTAAGCCTTATAAATAGTTTTAATCTGGTCCAGAGATGCACACAAATAAACAAAATTAAATTTCATCTGGAGTATAATTCATAGGTATTTTCAGGCTATGGGATATTCTGTAACGGGAGTATTTACGGGAGCACTAACTCAGCGCAGTAAGTAAACTTGACTTGACCTGCACGTACTAAAAATCTCCTGCGTTGTCATTCCCCCTCCCCTCTTTAAAAATAGCTGCTTTGTTGGGTTTTTAGCAGCCAGGTTCCCCTAAAGCTCTCGCCTCCAGCGGTCGCCAGGGCTCTCTGCGCTGCGCTGAGTGTTGATCTCGGCGCACACAACTGCTCCCCAGAGAATCCCGTTATGGGTCTCATTTGGTCCCCGGGCCCGTTGGATGCGAATCCTGCAATAAGTCTTGAAAGGCAAAGGGCATTGCGGGTCTAAGCGTCCATACGTCAAGCAGAGCACAAGAGGTTGAGTAGCTATTTGAGACATATTAATAAAATAACGCGTTTACAGCTCTTCTAACTGCTATCGCAGTTTCTGTCATGGGACCTTGGCTCTAGATTCCTTGACAGGTGAGAAATAAAATTCTACTGAGCAGAGAACGGGAGAGGAAAAAAAACCAGCAGTGTGAAAAAGAGCCCATCAGATTAGAAAGGACAATGTGGGTGTCTCCGGGCTATAAAGAAAAACTGGGAGGTGGCAGTAGCTGCCCTGTTCTCCTTCAAGGTTAACCAGGGTGGCCACCCTAATCCCAGCCCTCCTCTGCTCGGGCAAGGAGGCACTGGACGCGGAGAGGGATACGGAGCATAGATCTGCTCTTCTGTCATCGTTCCCCGACCTTTTCTTGTCTTCAAGAGTTGGGGTTCTCTTCCCCCTCATTTTGTACTAGGTGAGAGACCTGAAAGGATTACTGAAATTCTTCTCCGTAAATACATGTAAAAGAAGAAAATCCCTCAAAGCAGCTTGGGCTCCAGCCCGCAATGGGGCTGAGCTCTGTTGATCGTGTGCTTGGTGTTGGTATCTGCTCAGAGCTGGATAAATCCCTCGGCTCTCACTTCTCCGGAATATCTGCTGATTACGGCTGTCTCATGGTACCTGGTTTAAAGCTTTCTTCAGTGGCGACCATCCCTGTGGGTGCTGGGCTGCGCTGAAAGCACCAGAGCGTTTCTAGCTGAGCACCTCAAACATCCCAAGAGTGTGTCTGGCGATAAGGAGGTCTCCAGGCTGGTCCTGGACGGCACCAAACCTGCTCTGTGGCAGAGAGTCCCAGCCGGTGCCTCCCTTTGGCAGCTCCTGATTGCGCTGAAGCTTTGACTTTGTTGAAAATTCTGCCTTTGATCTCGGGCGCGTTTCCCTGCGAGCCCTTCGGTCGGTGACTTGGGGGGTGTCTGAGGGGGCAGGATGGGAACCCCTGCGGGGACGGGAGGCGCTGGGCGCTGCAGCGCGGTGCTGGTGGCTCTACCCTTCTGTCACCCCTCCAGCATCAACGTGTCCCCGAAGGTTTGCAGAAAGTCGGAACCTGCTGTGCAGCGATGGCGTGGCTGCGACGCGCAGAAACTGAGCAGGCTTTAATAGAGAGCGAGTTTTTGCTTTGCCCGTGATGGAAGAGGTCTGGATTTCCTGTGTTTGTGCGTATTTGCTGCAGTTTAAGTATATGCAAACAATGAAGATGTGGTTGTCTGTCTCGTGCACTTCCTTCTCTCATCTGTTTAGATCTCATCTAGCTGGTCTGGGACCTGTAGCTAATATTAGGCATAATGACTTGTATTATGATTATTAAAGCATTATACTGCTATTGCCAGAGTGGTGTAAGAAATGACTAATAATCCAATTTATGTACGTGTGTTTACAGGAACTGACTAAGATCAAGCGTACATTTTTCTGGGTATAATGCAAATATTTAGCAAAGAAGGTTTTTGCAGTCATTCCCATAGAGCTAAAGCAGGCAAGATGGGTAAGAGCAGCCTTGTCCTCAGGCTGTGCAGAGCCGCATGCAACAGAGTTCCTCCAGAGGAAGGAGGAGGGATTTTCAGAGCTGTGGAAGCCTGGGAAGGCAGGCTGAGGTTTGCCGTGGAAAGTTTCTCTGAACACTATTGAGTTGGAAAATGGGAGGAAGTGGAGGACACCGTGAGCTGGACAGGTAAGCGCTTGTGGTAGCCGTTCTCCCCAGGCCACTGTCTGGCACTCCATGGCTATTCCTTCCACCCGTGAAACTCTTCAGAATCCTCAGCTCCTGCCGGGTGAATTACTTCCATGAGATAGAACTAACAAGTATCTCATTTGTCTGACTGACCGTCTGGCGTGTTTTGAAGGTTCCTTGGATGTTTCTAATTCTCAGACGGGAAATTTACTTTGAGATGTCGCCGACTTCTTTAAAAATGTGGCTTTTCAAGTCTTTTATAGCTATGTTGTGTTTTGCAATGGTATATTGTAGATTATGAGAATCCAAATTGGTAGGAGGGGCTGGGATTTTAGTTGGGAAGGGTGCTGCTGCTGTGTCGTAGTGTGGTGTTTTTCCGCATCAAAAAGTGCTACAGTATGTGAAGGGTCAGGACCTTTATGGCTTCTTCTTTAGCCTTGTATTAGGTTCCAGTGCAGTAATTAACCCTCTTCCCCCTTTGCCCTCCGTAACCTCATTTCACATAATCTTTTTGCTTGAGCTCGGCTGAAACCGAATGTTGTTACCTGGCAAAGCGCTTCGTAGGATCATGCTGAGAAGTTGCATGTTGGCCTGGGACTATGATTTGCTTTTGAGTTCCTTCTTTTGTTTGCCACTGGGTCCTTGTTCTTCTGTCCGAATGTTGAGCCTGCTTAGCCCAACCCAGGGAAATCCCACCGTAGCTTGGGAATGGACACTGCTACGCTTGCTTATCCTTCCCCTCCCAGCAATCCAGACTCTGCCCGTCCTTCTGAATTACAATCCACTGCGGTGCGTTTCCTCTTGAACTTAATTGTGTGGCTTTATTTCGTATTGCAACTTTTACTGAATGTGGTTACGCTTTTGGAAATTCAGATGCTTGTCTTTGAAAGAAAGAAATGAAGCTGACAATTTCCAGATGCCACCCACTCCCTTGTATTTTTTAATCTCTTTCATGGTTCTTTACAAGCTGCTTTCTCCTCGGTTGCCTCACTTGTGTATTTTGTTCCAGCAGGACGCAACCACATCCTGAATTGATGTATTAATGTAGAGTCTCGGTTTGTGGTAGTTTTCTTCCTCTGGATCCTCCTCCTGACTTAATTATTCTACCTTATGGAACACAAGTCTAATTTTAGGGGGGTGGCATCATCTGTCATGTTGCCCCTCTGCTGCCCTCCCACTCTTTGAGCCGTCTCTTGCCATTTCTCCTGGGAAACGTTTTTTTCCTTGATTTTCTGTTAATAATCCCATGCTAAGTGAATGATGCAGTGGGAGAAGCAGGGCTGCAAGTGAGTAACTGCCAAATCGATGGAGTTTATTCCTGTCTGAATCCGGTTCCTCCTCTTCAGTGTCTCATCTTCATTTTGCTTTTTCAGCCTCGGAGCCGTATTTTGCTCGTCTCGTACACAAATGCTTTCCTTCTCCTCCCTAGGACTACTTTTGCACTTAATTTGGGTAGAATTTGGGCTTAGCCTTTGTCTCTTGATTTCCTAGGAGCAAGGCAGCTTGCCTTGACGCGTGCATCTGTATTATTTTGCATTCCTTTTGTAGCACGACTGTGCCAGATGTGAAGCACCGCAGGCACCGTGCTGTGGTACAGGTGTTGAGCAGTGGGTGAAAGCAAAAGGGACCACGTGCTGGGGTGAGCCTGGGAGAACTGGGGACCTTTCGATATAAGGTTCTTCTGGTTAATTCTATAATATCTTCCCTTTCTGGAGCTGTGCCCAGGGGACCCGTTTCAGACAGGGGAGCATGGCAGAAGTTCTCTCTTGTTGCTGCGTTTCGGCGGAGTTGAGTTGGGGGGGAGTGGTTGGAGGAATCACCTGTGTTTCAGCAGCTCCTCTTAACTGTTGCTGACTTCATTCCTTTCCTTGTCATTATCTGCAGTTGACCCTTCCCTCCCCACCACCCTCGTCTGTCTGCTAAGTGGTTTCTGATGCTCATTAAAGTTCTCCTACACCAGATGTGCTTTGTGCTTCCCTCTTGATGCCGGTTATTTCGTACCACTGACCAGGCTAATCTAGTCGCACGTCTTGCGCTCCACCTGGGAGAGATCAGAGTCCCTGTCTTCTTGGAGGTCGCTGTTTCAGATGATGATAATGTTGGTTGGTGGAAAAACTGCTCTCTGTATGTGCCCCTAATGAACCAACCTATTTTCTTTATATCAAAGCAGCTTCTGATCCCTCGATAGCTGCCTCCGAGCTTTCAGCAAGTATTTTCATCTCAGACCTCAGTCAATGTCTGCTGAAGTCAATGGAAAGGCTTTGGCTCCAAAGGGCTCGTGAATCAGGCTTTAGTCACTTGATCGTCACGGGCTGAAGTGCCGCCTCTTGCCAGCGCGTTGCAGCTCCGGAGCCCGGGCCCTGCGGCTGCTGCTGCTGCCGGTGGCACTAGTTAACTAGTTAAGAGCTAGTTAACCTAATGGACGCTTTATCTGTAATATTCAGATGACTTTCTTCCATGGTAATGTTTTCCATAGGACTGGGAATGAATAAAAAAAGCGTACGAAGTGGCTTTTGAAATCCCTATTCAAATGTCAGTTACATCTTCATTGGGATCTGGAAAAATAGACTTCCTTATTTGACTGGTACAGTTTAATTTTATTTTCTTACAAAGCATTTATAGTGCTTTTAATTGGAAACATACTCTACGATGGCTCTAAAGCTGTAAAGTATCGCTTTAGTGGGGAATACTCGTCTTGCAAACCCCTCTTTTCTTTAAGAAGGTGTAATCTCCGGAGCTCGCGGTCCGGAGATATTTGCCGGAGCTCATCCCATCCCTGTGCAGCCATCCCTCTCCGGCAGCGCCGGCCGCGCTCCCTGCTGCTGCGCGTGTGGCCGTGCCGGGACGTACCAGCCTCCGCAGCTTGTTCTGCTGCGCTTCAGGCTTTATTTTAACATGGATCTGTAATACAAAAATAGGAATTTGTAGGCTAGTGAGCGGAGTTCTCCCTGGCGGAGACGGCAGGCACGGTGTTGGGAGCCTCTGGGGTAGGTGAGTGCCCGAGCGTGGGGCTTCGCGAGCGGGGACAAACTGTTGGTGTCTTGATTTTGAAGTTAAGGGCTTCCTAATGCTTTGTACAAAGTAGTTTCTGTAGAGTAGCGTCGCACGGTGTCCTGCAGCCTGTGGCCTCTTGCACTGCAGAAATAATGGGGAATTCCGGAAGAAAGGGCTGATCAAGGGAAGGTGGTATTTAAAGGCGTTCCGTGGTTTAGCACGTATTTCTGGTAGGGAAGGGGAGATCTCAAGTGTTCCCCAGGTGAGAACAGTAACGTACAGGCTGCGGGAGCTCCCATCAGCTATGGACTTCCCTGCCAATCCTGCAGCTCCTTCCCGACGCCGCAGCCTGGCCGCACGTGGAGGCAGCAGAACTCGCCCTTCCCTGGGGCTCCCAGTGCCCAAATGGCTCTTCCAGCAGGAGCACGGCAGGGAGGGGGACTTCTGTGACAAATTCCAGTGCAAGGCCCTGGTGACCTCTCCCCCTCATGTTTCATCCAATAAAACATGATGAGATTTCATGTACTGCTTTCTGGCTAATCTTATTTTTCCATGCATTAATATGATTAATTCTGTTTGCTAGATAGTGGAGAGCGTTTCATGAATATTCAGGCTAGCTTTTTAAGCCAAGGAAGAAGGTGGTCTTAGGCTGAAAATTACCCTGATCGTGTTTTAATTGTCCTTTATATCCCAATTTGTCCTTCTTTGGTGTTTAGTCAGAGGCAGAGAGAATCCTATGTGAAGGCTACAGTGGTGTGGAGGCACCTCCAGGGAGGAGATGCAGGGAGGCCTGCAGCACACGGGAAAAATCCTTGAAGGTTACTAAACATGGAGAAATTAATATTTAGCTATTTCTGTCCTGGTTGCAAACACATGGGAAGAAAGAGACAGGCTTGTTTGCAAGAACACTCAAGACCTGTGAGCTAAAGAGATTTTTTTGAAAGGCAGACCTCGTGCAAATTAGTATAACACAACTGGCTGAAAGCTGAGGGAGATACTGGTTATCTCAAGATTACCTTCTGCATGCGACCCAAAGCATAAGTGACTGTATAGAGTGCAAAACAGTGACTAATACCTTTATTTGTCAGAGAAAGGAGACTTTACGTAAGTGCAAATGATGTCACAGGTTGTCAAATGTTGGACATCTGGGGTCCTCTTTACAGCACCACGTCTCTTCCTCCGCTGTTACAGCGGGACACTGAGCTTTCCCAGTTTAAGGGAGGATTTGGACGAACGTTGGTGGGAGAGATCACTGACTTCCCTTGCAGGTGCTTCCAGGAGCTGTCTCTGCCTTCCCGCTGCCTTTTTGCTTGTTCGGAATCCAATTTGTGTCACTTTCTGCCCGAGGCTCCGCCGCTGCTTAAGCTGGCTGAGGCTGTGCGTATGCAGAGGGGTCTCCCTTTGCAGAAGAATTCACTACATTGAAGGAATTGGATTTGTGCATTAAAATCCGTCTGGCAGAGCTGATAATAGTCATGTTTTACGCTGCTCGCCCTTATCTCCATCTTCAAAGGGAAAAAGCGGAGACACCTCTGCAGCTGTTGCTGTTCTTGCAAAGACCTCTTTCTACTGGGGTTTCTCTCTGGCCCCTTTCACGGATGCTTTCTTGTATTTACAAGTTGTATTAAAGAATGTGCGAACTTTGTTTTCAGGTGTCACTTGCTTCACAAAATGTATTTTAAATGGTCTTTGCCTGCTGCGTTTTCCTCCCTGGGTTCACTGCAGCTGCTTCTCGTCCGAAGGCAGGAGCTGCTTCCCCCGTGCTCTGTTCCCTGAGCTGGAGCTCACAGCGATAGATTGTTTGCTGCTGAATTCATCTCTCTCATTTAAATTGATTTTGGATGTCTGATGCTAACATATCTCATATGCTGTGATTAAACTACGGCTCCTTTCTAATGTGCATTATATGCTAATTCATTAAAGTTGGGAAGAATTGCATTTAGCATGGTTTGCCTAAGCTCGAGCTGCAGAGAAGCGTCATTTATTTTTTGACAATTCTCAGGTCATCGGCATCTCTCCAACCTGATGCTTCCACTTGTGTCTAGAAATATTTAAGTGCATGAAATACCGGGAGGAAATGCCTGTAGCGAGCCTGCTTCAGGAGGTGTCGGTTGCCTGCTAAGGGTAATGTGGTGAAGTCTGGGTGTTTTATTTTTTGCTCTTTAGATAAAGTGTAGCCCTCGAGCAAGACAGAGGTGTCAGATCAGCGTCTTCCAGTCACAAAAAATTGGAGAAGTGGTGTGTAAGAGGCCCCGAATGCTCCTGGTGGCAGGCTCTGCCGCTGGCTCTCCCGTGTGAGCAGGAGCCGGGTCAATACCTTGCTGAGCAGCATCCTGGGTTCTGGATGGGGGAGGAAGGATGTTCTCGTGCATTGGATTTATTTCCATTTACTGTCGTGGTGGGCAAGCAGCTCATCGCCACATCGTCCAGCCTCTCCCTGTTGAGATGGCAGCTGAGACTTGGGGCTGCGAGCGGACGGTATCAACAGACTAACAGATTTATGAGATAGTACCCCAGATTGTGACTCAGGAGAGCTGAACTTGGCAATAACCTGTCGTGAGCTTGTCGGAAGATCATTTTACTTCTATGTTTCCTTCTCTTGCTGTTTGTTTCGAAGGTAAGCTACTGACGTGGAAGATCTTCTCAGCCCCTTACGCTGAGCTGACTCACCAGCGTCTTGTTTCCCTGTGGAGGTTTACGTACAGGAACTCTTCCCTCTTTCATCTATGATGATAGAATATTTGGAGAGCACAAAGCTTAAATATATTACCGTTGATTGATACAGGTTTTGAGGTTCTTCAGAGGCTGATACTAGCTGCATTCCTTCAGTCTATGCGGGTGGGCTCTCATTTTGTACACAGACACAGCAAGGACCTTTCTGGTCTGATCTTCACACGTGACTAGCTCCACCATCCTTCCTCACGTCTTCTTCGAGACAGAGGCTGGGAGATGGAGAGTGGACGTGAAGACAGTGGAGAAAAATTCCGGTGTTTCAAAGGTTAGAGAAG
This sequence comes from Chionis minor, assembly GCA_013398295.1. Taxonomy (NCBI): domain Eukaryota; kingdom Metazoa; phylum Chordata; class Aves; order Charadriiformes; family Chionidae; genus Chionis; species Chionis minor. The sequence goes on from VZSF01004178.1 coordinate 328,068, forward strand.
CGCTAATGTGTGTTGTTACAGTTCCTCTCAATAGGACACGTTAAATAAAGCATTACCACAGCCGCTGCTGCAGCTGTAGACATGGAAGAACTGTTCAGGTTAAGAATTAGAAAGTGTGTTTTCAGAGCTAGTCTGTTGTATTTTTTAAGGTATATCTTGACATATCTATATATCTGTGACATGTGTCCTGAGAAATATGATGGGGTACAAAACCATATATTTTTAGAGCGCGAAACTTCTGCAATTTGATAGCTGTGGCAAGTCCTTGAAGGCCTTTTGTCCTTGAGTAACAGCCCTTCAGCTAAAGTGAAAAAATTGACTTCTGTTCCTGTTGTTTGCTTACTACAGGCCTGAGCTGCTGCTGCTTTAACAAATAGATAAAGATGCCCGGGCAAGGATCGATAATGGATGGGATGAGCAGGAGAGCGCAGAGGCTGTTTGCCATTCCAGCTCCCTGAAATGGTTTTGGGAGCTATTCACAGGGGGCTCCCGAGTTCGCAAATGGAGAGGGAGTCGCAAACGAAGCGTTACAGTGAAAAGCCTAATAGCGGTTTAGAATTGGTTAATTTGGAATCACCCGGTGAAGCACCGTCTGCCATCGCAGGCGGTGGAACCTGAACTGCGCCTCCTCGGGGTGGGACGTTCCTTTCAAAGGCTTGAAGTGTCTTTGAGGAGTCAGTCCAAAACCTGGTTCTGAGCCCAGGATACAACAATTGGGTTGTGGAACCGAAAAGGTGAACAATTTCTGTTGTGAGACATAGTGGGAAAAGAATGAATTCTACAAGTTTTCTTGCACCTCAGTAGCTGTGTTTTTCCATTCTTCAAAATCCAGTGCTTTTCTGTCTGCACCGAGAGATGCTGCCACTGATGGCTGGTGGTACAGATGCGTTTTCTGACTCAAGCATGGGCTACAAATCTAGTAATATCAGTTATTAAACGCAGACACTTATCCAAGTATCTTGCCTCTTAATGTCTCTGATATCTTGTACGCAGAGATCGAATCAGCCTTCCCGAAGCCCAGACAGGGGAAGGAAATCGTGTTTATGGATTCGTGTGGCTACTGTCTTTTGCTGCTGCTGCTTCTTGGCTGCGTTTTGTTTTGTCATGGCAGGTCGCGATCTCTTTAGCTCATGGTGGTTTTGACAGTCTTGGCTGTTTTACAACAGGGATGTTTTGATTATTCCTCACACGGACCTCCCTTTGGGCTGGATTTATAGTGGAGATGAGGAAAACGCCAGGGCATCGGTAAACAGCAGGGCATTAGGAATAGACAAAAGGTTGTCAACAGCTAATAGCTAATGGCTGTATTCCTGGCCACAGTCAGCTGGAATTTTGGAAGATTCTGGAAAACTAGAGGTGTTATGGTGCTCCACTGACGTGGTTCTGTGTGAAGGGTGATTCCTGCCTTGGAGAAGGCCAAAAAGGCAAAAGGCGAGTCGCTGCTTCCCTGTCGCTTTGGTGACCCGCTGATTTCCTACCCGTCAGTCAACTGTTAAGACTTGCTTTTTTGCCAGTGGCCTAAAAACTTGATGAGCCTAAAAACTTGATGAGCCTTTTCCCAGCTTTTAGAGTAGGTGTGTGTTGGCTTGATGCTTCCCACTTGGGGCACGGGGCAATACCCATCGCTGCGTCCTTTCCTTTATCCCCTCGTCTTCATTCTGCACTTTCTAAATTAATTTTTATAATCATCTTTTAAATGATGGAGCCGTTCAAATTAGCTCTTTTTGCCAGAATTACCTGCATTAAAGGTCTCCCTTAAAAAGAAAAGCATAAAAGTAATTAATTGCTTCAATTATAATAATGTGGCTTAGCTTGTGGTTTTCTGTTAGAAAAACCTGGTTTTGATAAGTCAGCTGTTCTTAAAAGGGAAAAAAATAAAAGTGCTTCAGGCTGGAAGCTGGCATGAAGGAATTTTGAAGTCAGGTTGTTCGCTCTGTAATGTAACAGAATAAATTAACACCGTGGATCCTGGAGCGGTGCCTTGTGCTCGAAACAGCCTGCTGGGGCAGGGGAGTGCTCGGAGAGGGTTTTTTTTTTATTTTGCCCAGTCACAGATGCTTTGTATGACTTTGAACACGTATCCTTTGGTTTTTAAAGCCACACTGGAATTTCTGGAGCCTGGAAGAAAGTCAAAGGGAAGGGGAAAACTAAAGGAAAAATCTTGAAAGAAGTTTCAGGGCCAGCCTGAGCAGTGTTATGTGGCTGCGTGCCTGGGTCCTGCGATCGGCTGAGGAGCCGGAATATCAGCAGCGGAGGGGACAGGGCGACCCCCCGGTTGCTTCAAGCCCTCCCTTTGCCCCGGGAACTTCGGGTGGGAGTGTTGGAGAGGGTTCCCCGCCAGGGAGGTTGCAGAGGGGGACGCTCAGGATCCCGCCGCTCTATTCCTCTTGCTCCCCTGCTGCTGCCTGGGGAGCGTCACGGCTCCCATGGCTTTTGCATCTTCCCGCGTGTAAGCGGTGCCAGCAGTGCATGGGCTGCTTATTCCAGCCCAAACACGGGGATTGTAAGAGGCTGACCGATTTCTTGGTGTAGCTAATGGGCTGTGTTGGGCTGTGGGAAGCGGCTCCTGATTGTGAGAAGGTGCAGTGTGAAAAGCCGGGGCAGCTCCGTCCGCTGCGCTTGGCGCGTGCACAGTCACTGCAGGTAGAGGAGAGCTCACAGCCAAAACCTTGTGATCTTTTTAAACTCCATTAAGGCATGCTCTGATTGGAGACTTGGGACTCGCCTCCCGTCTAACAAAGAAAAAGCTCATAAGCGTCTATATTGTCACATTCACTCTGAAAATAAAACCAGTTTTAAAGCAGAAAACGCTCAAGCAGGAGGGTCTATGTATTACTGTTCAATATTGGTCTGCCCTGTTCCTGCTGCCCCCAGCACGAAGCCCTCAAAAGCAGAAAGACCTCAGGTGACTGTTGTTCAGATCACGTTGTCATTGATTTTTATTTTTGTTTTCCTTAGACCTCTCAAGGAAGTATAGATTTTTAGCATGAAATTAATATATTGGAGTTTTTGTGGGAAGAATAAAACGCTCATTAGATTTTGCAACCCTGGAATATGTATAAAACGGAGCTCGCAATTAAAATTCATTTTGAAGCAAGTTAACAGAAGTTTTGCTAATGTTTAACATCTTTATGGGTGCCATTCTTTGTAAATTTGAACTAATTAAGTCCAAAGGGACAAAATAATAGATTCTGCATTTGCTGGGGATGCCAGTGCTCGCTTTGCTTTTGGCGCTTTTCCTTTTTCTTTGTGCAAGTTCTGATTTTAATAAGTTGCCAAAAAAGTAACTATTTTGCTTTCTATGCCAAACTCTCAAGAATCCATCTTTGTAAGTCTCTGAAAGACTGCAGTGAAGCTTTGGTAAAGACTTGATGCTTTCTTACCTCCACTGCCTCCAAGGTGTTTGCTGTCCAGGAGATTTCAAATGGGAGTTTTTTTTTATTTTCCTTCTAAATGTTCTGTTAAGGTGACTTGCAGCCGCCCTGGGGGTGTAAGAGCCTGGGATGGAGTCAAGGCTGTATCCTTACATGAGCCCTGAAGCTCTGAGGTTTCCTTCACTGTAACATAAACCGGTCTGAACTGTTTGGAATTGTGAATTTTGTGTTTCTTCCCCTCATTAAATACTTTTCCTGGGATCCTTTTCGTAAGCAGTTTATAGGTAGCAATAAAAGTAATAGAAAATATTTCCGAGTGTGTGGCTGCCGTAATAAATCTGAGACCAGAAGCGGACCTCGGCAGAGCTTTGAAGCCGCCTTTGGCTGGCAGGTAGGAGATGTCAGGGTTTGCAGAGTGTGAGTGGTTTGTAAGACTCTTCCCAGCAAAGTCATATTGAACGAAACATTAATACAATTGGGTGAGAAGAAGAGGCTGCGGGCTCTAGGATGGCTGCACCAAGCCTCTGATGTGATAAACAGTGTAGAACTTGGAGTAGGTTGTTAATGGCACTTTATTGATTGAAAGGGTAGAAAGTTCATCTAAACTGTGGATAATTCTGGTAATTTTCTTGCAAATTTGACTGCTGTGTAGCTATAATTGCTGCACCAAGCTTTGACTTATAAGTAGCAATGCTAATGAGGCCGTTGACATACCTGGCTGCGTTCGGTGGTAAAGCTGGCAGGTTTCTCTGTCAGGCCACTTGGTACCTCAGTCCTTCCGACGCCGTGGCTGGAGTTTACCATCGGACTCCCCCAAGGGAGATGCTCAGGTCCGCATAAACCACGTGGCACTTGGCACAATCTGGCCTGGCTGCAGCGCAGGACGTTGGTGCCCTCCTTGCTGCAAGGGGACATCGGCTGGTGCTCGGCTTGTCCACCAGGACCCCCCAGTCTGGCTCTGTCCCCAGGCAGCGAGCCCCAGCCTGTGCCGATGCCCGGAGTTACTCCTGCCCCAGGACAGGACTTTGCCATTCCCTTTGGACTGTGTGACAGTCCTGCCTGCCTGTTTCTCCAGCCTCCTGAGGTCCCTCTGGATGGCAACGCGCCCATCTGGGACATCGGCTGCTCCTCGAGTTTCGTGTTGTCCGCAGTCTCGTGGAGCGTGTGCTGTCCCATCGGCCGGGTCGTTGGTCAGAGAGTCACCCAGGTTGGAAGAGACCTTTAAGATCATCAAGTCCAACCATCAACCTTACACTGCCAAAACCACCGCTAAACCACGTCCCTCCGTTAATGAAGGTATAAAACCATATTGGCCCCGCAGTAACTATTGTGTAAAGGTGGAAATTTAATTTATTTTTTTTTCGACAGAAAGCAGACTCTGCTGCCTTTCTCTGAAGGCCATCAGAGTCTGTTTAATTTCAGACTGAATCGTGTGTTTCAGGTTTTCTTATCTGATCAAACACTTGGCGGTACAGAATGATAGGCAAGTGTGGAGCGGTTGGCTTCAGTGACAGAATTCACATCCATCGAGGAGACTGAGCAGAAGAGATGGAGATTGATCTCCTCTGAGAATCTGGAAGAGGAACTGTTATAGCAGCAAAGAGCACTCAGAAGGCAGGTTTAAAAACATAAAGAATAATAACGTTATCCCCACTTTTGACGTACTGGCAGTGCTTTCAAGTAGTCAACAGTTTTTGTGGTTGGAAAACTCCAGGCTGTGTTAAGGTTATCCGCGCAGCCTTCGTAAAAAGGGAGGTTTTGCCCTTGTTCAGTTCTTATTCTGCTGTCTTGGCAGCTTCGCTCAGGTGTTACAGCCTCTTCATCTTCCCGAGAAAGCGGAGTGTGCAGCACTGCCCGCGCGGTGGCTGGGGAGGGACACTGGTCCCTGTCCCGCAGCGGACCGGTGGCTCACGCGGGGGTCCTGGTGCTCGGCCCCTGCCAAGGCCCTGCAGAGCCGGTGCCTGTAGGTTCACAAGTAGATACTTATATATTTAATTTATTTAAACTACGGTGAATACTTTTTTTTTTGTTATTTGATGTGCTTGGAAGCATAAAACGTTTTGCAGTGAAAGGGACAGAAGACAGACTTTGGCAAAGCAAGTAATTTGTTAAGCATATTTAGTATTATCTTAACTAGTGGTTATGGTCTAAATGGTAGCCTGATGAAATTTTTCATGTAGAAAAAAAAGTAATATGTTAATCGTATTGTTCATGTTCCTATCGTGTGGTATTTTACACATATCACCCCTGTAGAGAACTACAGGTCTCATCTGCCCGACTGAACGTACCTGCTGTGCTCTCAGGTGAGGTTAGGAAGAGCACAAACACATATTTACTTTATCAATCTAAACGATGAATTCTGGGAAAGGCAAAATTGGGTCTGTCAGACTGCTCCTGTAATTGCACTTGTGGTAACCTGGCACCTGCTTTTTTTGGTAACTATCATCAAATAAAGCAAACAGATGGGTTTGCAGTTCGGTGGGAGTGGCGTGCTGGAAGACCTGTTTCATTATCTTCCCTCAGATTTGGGATGCAGGTTCCCTCTCGCCGAGAGCCGCGAGGGCAGCGGGCACCGGCCGAGCTCCCTGTGTGCCCTCGGTGGGCAGAGGGGAAAGGGGGGGGCTCCGAAAACCGGCAGCCGCGGAGCGGGGCTGCGCTGTGCTGGGTGGTGTACGGGCACACAGGGGATGAGTTTGTTATTTTGCTGATTTGGGGTCTAAATCAGAGCTAACGGGGGTGGCAGGATGCGCTGCCGCTCTCCTTCCCTGCGGATGGGATGTGCTCGGTGATGCTCAGTCTGTGTTTTGTCGCAAGGTGGACGTACAAGAAGGAAGCTGCCACTCTCTTCACCGTCACCACAGCCCCAGTTGCTGCTTAGCTTCGGAGTCACTTGGTGCCTTTTTGGGCACATTAACATCAAGCTGTGAAGAAAAGCAGGTTATTGATCCTTTGAAACAAAAAGATTCTTTGCAGTTAACAAGCAAAGAACCCTTCCAGTTGCTGATTTTTGTAAGAGCCTTTAAGTTGTAACATCTCAATTACCTTGTGCCGGGGTCCTTCCCACAAAATCCCAAAGTCATACGGAATTAAGCTGTTCCCGAGTGAGTGGAGTTTTGGGGGAGGTCTCTGCCGGGTTTCCCTGACTCCGGCTGCTGTGGGTTGTTCTCAGAAAAGCTTTTGGGTGGCCGTGGGAGCGGAGGAGCGGACCTGCCTCCGACGGAGACTGCCCAGACTGGGGCTGCGGGGGATTTACTGGGGAGGATCCCTTATCCCCCTCTGGGGATGGGAAAGCAGCCGGCGGCTCACTAAACTGCGCAGTAGTCGCGTGGGGTTTTGCTGTAACCAGTTAATCTTATGTTCTTTTAATACTTCCATTAACCTCTGAAACGCGAATAAGGCTAATAACGTATTAACCACGTCAGGGAGGCCTGATGCTCTTGGTGGTGCGTTTGCTGTACTGAACAAACAAACACAGCCCCCAGACGAGCGCTTTCGAAGGCTCGACTCCTCACTGCAACATCTAGAAAGAATTTGCAGTGTTCTGTTTCTGGGTTTTGTTTTGCTTTTAGTCCCAGCCTGCCTGATATGCCCAGTGTATCGGCGAGCTTCTGCGGCCACAGCTCGTGGCTGTGTTAGAGCAGCTGAGGGAAGGACGTCGAAGCCTTTCCCCAGAGACTGTCTGTTAAAGAAGTCTGTTATCCAGAAATATCCTAGTGCTTCCACTAGGATTGCTGGAATGTGAGAGCTTGTGGACTGTGTCTTCTAAACAGCCAGGAGAAAATTGCGCGTGTAAGGGGAGCGAAGGCTAAAGGAGGGAGGGAGGGAGGATGAAGAGCCATTGTTCCCATTTAACAGGGAAAAGCGGCCGCATCTGCGGAGATACACTGCTCCTGCCGTCAGTAGGAGTGCGAGTGTAGCATCCACGTCTCCTTACTGACACTTTATGCTTTTGTGCTCAGATTGCCGCTTTAATTTTTTACTTTTTTATTGTTTTTAGGACAGTAGGGGGCAGTACATGGAACTTTGGCTTTGGGGTTGGCTTGTTTATCCAGACTTTGACCGGGGTGTGTAACGCGTGTGTGATGCAAAGTGTGCACGTGCTGCTGTGGCAATGGTGACAGATTTGTGTTGGTGCGCCTGGTCAAAGCTCGGGGGAGTGGATTTCTGAAGGCTTGGGATAAGGAGCTAACGCTTCTGGCTGTTCTCTTCCTCTCTGAAACTCAGCCCCTTTGAAGCCCCCACGGGAGACGGCAGGGACAGCAAACCCTGCCCCTCTCTCAGCCCCCCGGGAGTCCTGATAGCTGGCCTCAAGGGGACACGAGCCAGCTTGTTTTCTCCTGCAGAGTGTACAAGGTATTCTTCACTCGTTTTTCCCTTAGCAGTGACAACACAGGCAGCATTATGATAAAGCTGATATTCCTGGGTGTGTTACAATGTCATTAATGGCAGCTTTGAGTACATGGAAAGCGTGCAGAGGCTCGCGGTGAGCCGGAATTGTTCCAGTACAGAAAGACACCAAAGGCTTCAGTCAGGGTTGCATTGCATGGCTTCGCTAGTGTGCGGAAAGCAACTGGAGGAACCTACCCCTGTCCTCCAATTCGTTCCCCCCATGATAGCCATATTAATAATTTTCCCCTTTTTTCTGTCAGTTGCCCACAGGCTCTTCAAAGACCACAGCTTCCTCGCTGCTACTGTGAGCCATCTCCAAAAGTGCTATTTTTCATTGTTAATGCTTAGCTCTGACAATTATTTTCATCTGCCGTCTTTATGCTATTAGTGTGAGAACAGATATGGGTGAAAAACTCGACCAATTTCAAGTTTCCCAGACCCTCCTGCTGCCTCCCGGTAGAAGAATTCCCGCTGCAGATAACTGGTATTTTATTGTATGTTCTGAGCTGGCAGCCAGAGTTGTCCCTCAGCCTCTCAGACCACATTTCAGTGGAAGAGGCTGGTAGACAGAGCTGTACTGGGAGTTTACTGGAGTGTGTGTTTGCAAAGAAGTGTATGTTTTGAGGCAGCGCCGCAGGTATTTGAAGACATTACTCATGAACAGACTGTGATGTGCTAAATTGAGTGGAACCTGCGTGCCAACTTCCCAGAGCATGGTTTTGTCTGAATGCCAGTTGTTTATGAAGTACGCAAGTTGAGGAATGGAAGACAGAAAGATTCCCCTAAAAGTATAATGGAATGGGTAATATCTTGGGCCTTTTTGATGCATCTTTTTTAACCACTTCATATTTGTAATGTGCCAAAAATAGCTGTACAGTCTGCTGTGGCCACCGCTAGTGCAGCTGGGAATAGTTTTTAATTGATGGATCCTGTCAAGCTGTTAGCGGCCATGCAGTCATGAGAACCTTTAAAGTGATATTTCTTGTCCCTGCTCGCTTAAACACTCTGCTACCAAGTCATAGCAGAGTATTAATTTTTACTTAATATTGCCAGCATTTGTACTGGTCGCTTACTAGGGCCGTGTCCTGGCTTTTTAAGTTTCTTGGCAGTGGGAGCTGCTGACCGCTGACTCCGTCGCCGGGTATTACAGTAGATGGTGCTAAGACCCTAAGAAAATCCAGTATGTGGAATAAGGGACAAGCACATCTGTGGAGTCTGGTTTGCCTGTGAGTTTTTGAGCTGGAGCGTTTCCCTCGGTGCAGGGAGAAGGGGAGATCGCGTTTGGCTGCAGTACGCTGATGTGTTATGCTGAGACCATGCTCCATCAGGTGGAAATGTTCTGGAGTATTCCACGTTCACTGCGTCTTTCACTCTGTAATTTGTGTGTGCAGTATGTTGGGGAGAGGAACTGGTTTTGAAGCTGCCTCTTGTGTTGCGAGGGGGCTGGTTAAACCTCGGCGCTTCTCAGCCTGGAGTGAAATTTTAACTTCAGAGAGACCTGGCTGGTAAACCTGGGGCAAAGGCAGGTGGGAGAAGACAGCAGCGGCTTCGTGCGCAAGGCAGCGTTTAGGAATGAACGCTTTCCCTGTGCTCTCCTGCTCATCTTCTCCTTTAACCAAAAAAAAAAAGAGAAATTTGAAGAGCGGATGAGCAGGGTGACAGGGGCCACGCTCGTGGACCAGATGAGCTGGAGGAGCACTGGGCTCCGTGAGCTGCAGGGAGCAAAGGCTCCCGAGAGCCCAGAAGCAACTGACCTGCTCTGCCCAGGGCAGGCTGTGCGCGGGTGCCGCTGTGAGCCGGGTAACGTCTTGCCCAGGCAGTGCTCGCCCCTTATTTCACTTCAGCTGCTAAAGAGCTTGGGCCATCGGCGCTTCTGTAACAGGCCTGGTTTCCTAGGTGAAATTTAGGTTTCCCTTTGGTGGAGTCAAAGGAAAGAACTTGGGACAGAGATGCTTGAAGAAGAAACAGGCACTGACCCTTGTGTGGAAACAGGCTGTGCCACTTCCTTTGGGGACCTGGGCTCAAGAGGAGAGACCTCTCTCTGTCCCCCAGTCGTTCGGTGGGTCCAGGTGCCTGTGCTGGTTCTGGTGTGAGTCTGAGCACCCTCCCAGGGCTTTCCTCTCCTCCCCGACCCGCAGAGAGTCAACGTCCCGTCTCTGTCCGCAGAGCGGAAACTGCCGTCCCTTCCAAGTTATGCCGCTGTTAAAAAGTTGAAAGTTGAAACCAAAAAAACCTCCAGCAAACCCCACAAATGAGCTGGGTTTTTGGGAAATGGAAATACAATTTCCATTTAGTTGTTTAGATCAGTTGTGTAGGAGGACCCCTGCATTTCAAAGTTACGTATATCTGTATCTATTAATGCGCTATATTAGAACACTGAGATAGATTTAGTTAGTTGACAATCTGCCCAAAGAGGGCTGAAGACCAAACCCTTAGCCTGTCCTCTGTGCAGTTGTCCTTTGGCTGGAGATCCCTGGCAGCCCTGGAGTGCCTCGTATTTGCCCCGAGGCCAGTCTGCGTTAGTTGTCCTGTCTCAGGCTCCAGGACCTGCTGAGTTAGAGGAGCAGAATTCCTCCTTTTAACTCGTGGTTTGGAGGAGACAGGAGGCAGAGAAGACTCATTGCTATTTTCTTTGTGGATAAGCAGGAAATATCCATCTCTGGGCTGCGTAAGCCTTCCCGCTGCCATCAATACTGAGCCAACCATATTAATTCTGAATTATTGCCCTGTCTAAAAAATGGTGGTTATCTAGTGTTTGCAGTTATTTTACTAAGGCTTATGAACTGTACTGAAACTTCACAAGGCGCCGCAGACGCATGAGCGACGCGATGAAATTGCAGAGGGTCACACTCTTATCAGCAAAGCAGACCATCAAAGTCTTCATTTCCTCCCTGCTGCTGCTGGGGTTTTTTTATTGCCGTGAGCTGCTGTTTCGGGCCGTTTCGGGCTCGCGCCCTGACCTATGCTTTTCTCTTTTGTTTCCTCCTCCTCAGCCGCACAGCCTGCTCTTTGTACCTTTCTTTGTCTCTTTCTGGCTGTTCGTGCCACATTTTCCCTAACTTTTTGACAGTTTCTACTGCCGTCCAGCGTGAATTCGATTTCTGGAGCTGTGGACGATGCTCGGCCATGAAGAGGAAGAAAGCAGGGAGCGGCCGTGTCGCCGTAGTGAAGCGAACTCTCTGCCGCCTTCTCCGCCTTTTCCTCACTCCCCTTGGAGCACTTGATGCTCTCTCCTTGCGGTGCTTTGCCGTCTCTTCCCGCCTCTTTCTCTTCCCCCTGGACGTGGCTTTCCGTATTTCCGGGCGTTTCTTTGACATCGCCCTTCTGGTTGCAGACCCTTGGCTGGTCTTGACCTTCTTGATGGAGATGTTGAGCCGCAGCTTCCCCCGGGAGCGCCGGGGAGCGGGTCGAGCCATGGCAGCCGTGCTGGAGCCGCCGGAGCCGGATCCCTTCTTGCTCCTTCTTGGAATGGAGCTACTTCCCTGGCATGGTGAGGAGGAGGAGGCGGTTCTGCGCGCTGCGGCGTGTGCGGCGAGGATGACTTTGAGGTGGCAATTGTGACATAAAATTCCCCGAGCCAATCGGCTATGGCCCGATCTGCTTCCCGTAACGCTACTGGCTAAAGGGTTGATGATGTCATAGCCACGGTGATGTCACAGCTGGCCTCGGGACACACTCCCCCCCCCCATCCCAGCCCTGGGATTTGGCTGCGTTTAACACCGGGTATATTACAACTGTCTGAGACCCGCGGAGATAACCGGGTGCCTCTCATTTTTTGTCATGATAAAATGTGAAGCTGCTGTTGGCTGCTGCGAGGTGGCAGCTCATAATGTGAAAATGGTTTAGTAGCAGCCCTAAAAATAATTGTATGTGACAGCTGTTTCTTGGTTCCTGTCAGGATAACTACTGTAATTTAAATCTGCAGCTCTTGGACTACATGTCTAATTTATTTGGGCGGACTTCTTGTTAATTTGAAAGGTTCGGAGGGTTTGAAAGCCTTCATTAATTACATTTTAGTAAATGGAAGCGTAATAAGGTTCTGCAGGTTTGTGTGGGAATAAAAGAAAGACATTTCCCATATATTGTTTGCATGTTTTTAAAAGGTTAAATCAGTTGTTCCCAGGAAACAGCCGGCTTTTCTGCCCCCTCCAGAATTCTTCTGACTGAGAACAGGAGTATGAATAAAACAAATTGAAATTTTGACCGTTCATTGTAAGTACAAGATGCCTTATTGAAGTTCCCAGTCACGTTAAATATTCATATGTAGTAGATTGCGTAAGTATTAAATTATGAAACAGACCCTGCTTCTGTAGAACTTGTGTCTGCGAAAGGTGGAGATGGGGGACCAGAAGGCTGGAAGTAGGGACTCATCCCTGTCTTACACACAGATAGTGGTTTTGATTGTGTAATTCTGCCGCAAGGGGTAGGACTTTGGTAATTGCTGGGCTGTTTAATTATGTCAGAGCAAGGGGGAGATGACTTGCCAGGCTGTGTAGAAGCTTGTGGCAAAATCAAGCCTAGACAAAATTCTTCAATGCGATGCTGCTTTTGTGCTTGTCTGTTCCCCTTCTGTGTTTACTCTCAGTTGTTTTCAAGTGACCCCACAATAGTAAATAAAATTGGAACAAACCCAGCCTGTTTGTGGTACCATAAGGCTCCCTACTTTCATGTCACGGCTCTCCTTTGCCTTCTGTACGAGCGGAGAGGGTGATTTGCATTCCATTTATCTACTCCGCTTTCCCTTCCGTTGTTTCTTTTGCTCTCAAAAGAGAACCTGCATTTGTGATTATTCTGGGGCAATGAAATAATTTCATTACAGCATTCAGAGGTCTCTTCAGCAGGTGCTTTATTATCTCAATAATTCAGCCTAAGAGACTTTTCGGATTCCCCAATTCCCAGAGTTCAGGAGCTACAAATAAAACTCTTTTGCTCTTTCCCTGATTTGGTTTATTTAGCCTCATTTATCTGTGTTCTTTCCAGATCTTCCCCAGGAATTTCATTTAAATGTGGAATTGATGATATCCAGTAAAATTGCCTTAAGGGAATGCATTGTGTTAAAATGCACATGAGACAGTGTGTGTCCCACTTGGTTTAGGTCATTTATAAAATTCACTTTGAGTTGAAGCCATTAATCTGAACTCGGTAGAATGTTTGCTCATGTCCCTGAATTACCTACATAATTCATCAAAACAGGCTGGCTCTGTTCAGGCAAACCCCGGGACTGGAGTGCTGGGATAAACACAGGTCAGTGCCGGTGTGGGGACGCGACAGTCTCTCCCGTCCCCCTCCTTCCCGGCGCGGGGAAGAGCCGTAGGCTTTATGTGCCGCTTCCATGGGGCCCCTGTGCACAAATAGACTCTACTAAAGTTGCTTTATTACTGTAGCTTCCTCTATCCTAGAGGTTTTTTGGGTAGAACAGTATGTTAAGAGCAAATAATTTGTGGACAGCAGAGCCCAGCAAAGCCCGACTTGGGACGTGCTTCCATGTAAGGCAGCGTTTGTGCAAAGCTTTTCCTGTGGCCGCTCATCTTCTCTCCGGGGTCTAATGGTGAAACCTTTTTCTCAGCGGCATATTGAAGATCTGCCCTCTGCTATGCAGCATGTTTGGGGTTTTTTTTTAAACTTACCAGGAGCTTGATGTCTTGGAGCTCCCCAGCCTCTGGGAAGTGTGGCTGGGGTTCATCAGCGGCACCAGGAGGTGTTTGGCCCTCGCACAGGTCTGGTTTCTTTAGAAAGCCAATGTCGAAGGCTTGTGCTCCATCCTGACTTGAACTGAGAAGTTTGTGTTATTGGCTAAGTCTAATTAAAAGCCAAACTTGTTGGTGTTGGCTAAGCACAGTTAGTGTCATCCTTCAGAGCAGACCCTTCTCCTCAGGGCTGAGTTCCTGAGCCTGGAGGAGATGGTGGAGCTCCACCAGGTCTCCATCGTCGGCTCTCCTCCTGCTTTGGTGTGCAGAGCCAGTGGGTTCGCAGCCGTCTGTAGCTAATCCCTCTGATCTGGAGGAACATTCCCCTGGGAAAGCAAAGAACGTCTTCCCTGTGCTCCACCTTGCGTTGGTTGGGTAAAGATCACTGAGCACCGAGGAACTTGGCCATCAGAACATCCCCATCCCTGCGGTGCCCTGCTGCACCTGGGTATTTACACAAGCAGGCTGCTGGCTGTGCAGTTATGTGGACAATGAATTCTAAGCCTGAAGGTCGTATTAATTTAATGAGATTTATTTAAAATATTATTTTATACAAATGTCAGTGTTTGGAATTAGCCAACTCAAGCAATGGAAGTGTTACCTGAGGAGCGAGAGCCTGTAAAAAGTGCCTGAAACAGACCCACGTCCCGTGTAGAGAGTTCGTGTGTGCAAAGCATGTTAATTGAAAACTGTTAAATGGGTCAATTTAATGCGTCAAATTTGAAATAGACATTAAAAAACCCCAAATCTGTGGGGAAAACAGAGGCGGTATGTGCTGCTAATAACGAGCAGTTTCAGCATCTTCCAGTTCCCTCTTTGATCTCCTGCAGCGGTTTATGTGTTGGAGGGGACGGCTCGATGTTCCTGCCACGTGGTGGCTGCTCTGCCACGGGCTGTCCCTCGCTCTGCACAGCTCGGCGTTTCCCTGCAGCGAAGGAAAACGTTTTACGCTTGTCTTGGTGCTTCTGGAGCTGCGTGCAGCTGGGGATGGTTGTAGGGCTGTTGCTACTCCCCTTCCGCTGCTGTCATACATGATAAGTCGGGAACATCACAATAAAGTAGAAAAAGAGTTATCTGATAGGGATTCATAGGGAGCTATAACTTAAAAATGAGTGTCCCTTCCTGATAACACCGCAAGGTACATGGAGTTTGCTGTGTTTTGCTGAGGGAAGCTCAAGTGCAGAACGGGAAAGCTATTCGGTGCCTCAGTAAGCCTCCAGTCTTTATTTCACTTGACAGCGTTTACCTAAACGCCCTGCTCTATCTCTGTTAGCAGCCTGACTCCTTATTTCAGGATAAACTTCTTTCTGGCGCTGGGATGTGGCAGCTTTCTTGCCGTTGCATTCCTGATGGGCAGTTCTTGCATCCTGCGGGTCGGCAGCGTGAGGAGGGTGGGTGGACGTGGAGGGGCACCAGAAGTGGGTGGTGTAGCTTGGAAAAAAACACCATAAGGCTTAATTAGAGCATTTTCAAAGCAAAAGATGACCTCGTCCTAGGTAAGATCTCGGAGTTGTCTGTCTTTGTTCTTGTTCATCACCTCTGGGTGAGACCCTGGTTGAATGTTTTTGCTGGTTCTTCATGGTACTTGGCTGGAGAGCCGTTGGGATGCCAGGCAGCGCCGTCTGGCAGAAGAGCCCCGCTGGGTATTGCTCAGGTTGTGAATACCATTACCGCTAGTTTAAAGCATGTTCTTGCAAAGTAGGAGGGATTTTTTAAGCCTTTAAAATAGCATTGTATTCCTTACCTTCAAAGTCCCAATTGTTATGCTTGTGGTGACATTTAGGTGTTCCATTAGCTCCCTCTGCTCATCAGAAAGGCATAATTCAGTCCTAATTTCCTCAGTCTAGATTTTTAGCGCGTGCATTCAGCGCCTGAGCAGAGCTGTGAAATGAGATTCTGGTGCTTCCAGCCCCTTTCAGTGCACCCTGCTCCGAGCTGCCCTCCCTTTGCTGGGCTGCCGTGGCCGTCTCCGGTGGAAGGTACCGTGCCTTGTTCTCACAAGCGTCTCCAAGGTGTCCTCCTGTCTCGGAAAGCACATGGAAGACATGGCAATGAACCCGTTCAGACCGGTGCTGAGCGCTTGACATGTCTCCTTGGGTAAAACAATGACTTTCAGATCAGTTGGGGACTGTACAATGTTTATTTGGAGTGGTGGCATTTGTTTTAGCATATGAATATACATAAAGGCATCCTGAAATTGTTCATTTGAGTGGGTTTTTGTTCATTCTCCTAACTAAACCCGAGCAAGGCTGTTCTGAGGTACCCGCTTAGTGGCGTTGATCGTGCAGTAGTTAGAAATGCACCCTGAGACTGCAGACACCTAATTAGGAAGAAAATTTTTGCCATCAGTCCTGGCAGAAGAAAATCTTTTCTGTGGGCCTGCTTGAAAAGTAGAATCTACAAAGCCTGTGAGTAACACATAATGCTGTTTCTCTAGTATTTGGCATTTCATTCAAAACAGAACAACCTCACAGGCTTCGGCCACTGAAATGGCTCACTCCGCTAAGACCTCACCTCTCTGCCTGTTAGTTAATGAGTGTTGATTAAGGTATGAAATTGGTTCCAATTTGCCATGGTAGGTGAAAATTTCATGCCGGAAGGAATAACATAAAAGGCAACATGGGAAAATTAACAAAAGTAGAAGACTCTACATGAATTGCAATTGATGTGAGGGTAAACCTATTGCCAGAGCGCTTCCAGCAGTGCTCGGAGTTACCGCCCCGTCAGGAGTCAGCATCGCAATATACATTAGCTGTTAGCTTGAAATAACAGTTTTTTACTGTTTCTTTAAAAAACTGAAAGTGGAAACAGCCCCTTGATAGAAACTATCAAGGCACACAAAAGCAGGAAGATGAGAAAAATGTCACCGCTCATAATGATGTTAATTATAAGGTAAATGAATGTTGACATTTGAGGGTTCAGCTGAAAAGATCAGACACGCGCTAAGGTGCAGAGGATCTATGTAAAGTATGTAGAGAGAAGAGAAGTTGTGTAATGTCTGGAAGCTCACCGTTTATGTAAGAGCAGAAGAAAGTAAAAGGTTCAGCACTGTCTGTCTTTGTTGGTTCTGATAATTATACAGTGTGAATGGAGAGATACTTTTAAAAGCTTCATCTCTTGCAGTCTTTCTCAGACAGTCGGATTTGTGATTGCGGGAGAAGGTCTTGACGTGGTAATATTATCTTAAAAGTCACAAGGTAAATAGAAGTAATATATTACTTTTCAAAATCTGATGATGTTTGGGTGAATGTTTTGTATTTATTGGAGATATGGGTATTCTCAGTTGCATAAAGCTAAAGTCAAAGATTTTTAATCTGAATAGCTCCCCTTTTAGCCAAGGTGAACACATGGGTCCTTTTTGCAGAATATTGGTGCCTAAGCTGTTTCTGTGGTGGCAGATACTGCTGCTTTGCCTGGCGTGTAGAAGTTGGCAAAGCACACGGGAGACGCGTTCTTGCTGCTTCTGCTGTTTTCTCCCCTTGTAAAGGTAAAGTGCTCCCACTCCGGTCGTTGGGGTTGTCAGTCGGCCGTCATCATGCTGTAATTCCAGAGTCTGGGAGACATGGTTTTTGGCTTTTGCAAGCTGGAGGAAGGAGCACGTACCCTCAGGAAGGCGTGAAGCTGGCACGCCTGCCCTCAGCGGTGCTGGGGGGCATCGCGGGTGTTTTCCCAAAGGACAGCCCGTGGCTTCTTATTTATTTTTCTTGCACTCACCTTTTTCCTGCCATAAAATTGGGGGATCGGTACGGTGGCGTGGCGGCAGGGCTGTTTCACCAGTGGTGCTGGTGGTTAAAGAGCGCTCGGCCCGTGGGCTGCCAGACCGTGGGAAGGCAAAACGCTGTCGCTGCGCCCGCGCTGCTGCGCTGCTGCGCTGCATCACCGCTGCGCTGCATCACCCCCCGCTGCATCGCCGCTCCCGAGGGGACACCTCCTTGCCCTGCCACCTCTGAGCCTGACCCCGATGGATGCCCCTGGCGTGTCCTGGGAGGTGGCGGATGCTTCCGACCGCCCCCTCCTCCTCTCCCCTTCCTTGTCCTGACCGCAGCCAGTGACGGGGGGAGCGCATGTTCTCGTGTGCCCAAACTGGCTCTCAAAGATGCCAGATCTACAGCTGCGTGTCATAAACTATTTATTTTCTCTATAATTCACACTGTGTTGCCTTTTTATTTCTGATCCTTTTTAATATGAGTAGTTACTCATGTTTTCCACTTTAATGCAATTATACTATACTTTGCATTTTCTCTATTCCAGGTAGCTGACAAGCTTGTTCAGCCATTACATGGCATTAAATGAAGTAATTGCAATATTAAGTTCTTTTTTCCATGCCATAAAAAAAATGCTGTTAAAGAGAAACTGCATGATACTGCCTGGAGAATTGGGGTTTGGGCTGAAAGCTCTGTCGACACATTTTATTGTTATTGGCCACCCGAGGGTGCTGGGGAGAAGGTAGCAAGGCCTCCCCTGATATTATTTTTTTTTTTTTTTTCTTTTTTGACCTCTGCATCTGTGCTCTGGCCAAGCCTCAAACACAGGACTGGCTTCACGGGGTGGGCGGGCTGGTGTCCAACGGGCTGTGCCTTGTTGACTTCAAGGAGAATTAAACATCTCCTGCAACGTTCCCGTTCATCCCCCCCAAATAAGCGCACTTGGCTGATACCTGGATGAAGGTGTTACGGAGCTCCTTCTCCTTTTCGACCCGGGGTTAATTCATGGGAAGATCCTCATTTTACTGTGTTCTCTTGATGGCATCACCAAGGGCATCATCTTGCCAGGTTATCCGTCCCCTGTTCTCTCTCTGGGTTGTTCACATGAAGTCGTCATGTGAGGTGACATGCTTAGGCGTGAGATGATCACTTACTTCATCATCTTGATTTGGGGCTTCTGGTGCTCCCCAGCAGGTCGCCCTGGGCTTGTTTAACCTGGACACGGGGTCTTGGGGGGTGAGGTGTAGCCATGAGGTGTTGCGTGTGGGGAGAAATAAAGGGCAGCCCACAAAGCCATCCGGTGGGGGAAAGGGACATCGTGGAAGTGATAAGCAGTTTATTTTAGAGGAATTGTTCTAAATGCCGTATGTAGATGCTGCAGAGCTGAAGTGCTGTGAATCCCCAGATAAGATGCTGGTGGGTAAGATAAAGGTTCAAGGAGTGCTGATCTCGGGGATATTTCTTGATAGCGGTTGTGTTTGGATTGAATGTGCTGCCTGTTTTCCTTTGATAGTGAGATCACCTCCCTCTCGTGCCCGCTGTGGTTTGGATTTTATATTTTGGTAGTATTTGTCAGCGGAACAGAGGATATGCTGCTGCCATCCCTGCCTTGATTTTTGTTTTAATGCACCTGGTCTTTGTTGTTACCAGAGACTTCCCCTCCATGCGAGTCCTCTCCGGGAGTGAAGTGAGGGTGTGTAATTCAATCTTGTGGCTGTAAAAATCCATTCCCGGTTGCACTTGTTGATAATTTAACTATGACACAGTAAATATTAAATGACTCAACTGCACTTTAATAGAGTCGTCATGATGAAGGTTGATACATCCCAACAGGTAGAGGAAGTTGCTCAAACTTTGTGCATCTTATGAACAATTGTAACAATAATTTTTTTCCCAGTAATTCTCTTATATTGATTCCACCTTTCCCTTCCCTCCTCCAACACAAACGAGATGTACTTTGTTTATAACAACTGCCTTCTCTGTAGTACTTTCACCTACGGTTGTCCAGCGCTCCATACAATAATACAAATTTTGTTTTAAGAAAAAAAAGACTGACTAGAGGAGAAAGACCTGGAATAGATAGATTTTGGAACAGGCATAATGTTTAGCGAGGACAAGGAAAAAGCCTGGGTGGTGAAGGGTGGACTTCTTCCAAGGGATTTCTAGGGCAGAGCTAGGCTTTCTGTATACGGAACATACTTTTGTGGTTGGGGCACTGGTCTTGTCATCATCTGGCTTCAGGACTACAGGTGAAATCTTTGCGCGCTGGGAGGAGAGCTAAGATTCTTGCTCTTAGAAAAAGAACAGAAATTATCACTTGGAACAAAACCAAACCCGTCAATCTTTGATGTTTTCATCTGTCGCGGCGATGTCTAGGTACCTAGTGAAATTACTGCCTTGGGGTACCTGCATGGGAGGGCGTGTTTGTACAACTGGATGACTAAAAATAGAGAATGAGGGTTTTAGTACATGGGAGAATTGCTAGCTTGAATGGCTGGCTGCGTGTGTTTGGTGTATGCAGGAGCCTGGAAATCCTAGGCAGCGGGTGAGCTGGATCTTTCAAGGTTCCCTGATAACCAATGCTAATGTCGTGGCACCCAGCAGCAATTTCAGCAGGTTGTCTCTCATGAGATCTTGAGCTGATGGGGTGACGCTTGGGGGTAATGCCTTTATAAATTTCCTCAAGCCCCCCCTGGAAAGTGGCAACTGCCCCTCTCTCCGTTGCCTCCCTCCAGCCTCCCCACCCTTGCTGGTGGGGCGTCGGGGTTCTCCGTGCGCACTGCTTTTGCTGTAATCCATGGAAAAGGCGTTGGGGTAAGCACTGCTGTCGCCGAGAGCGCTGTGCAGGGCAGCAGGAGCAGCCAGAGCCCTCACCACCTCTCAGCCCCACTTCTCAGCCCACTGCTAGTTGCCAAAAAGGGGCATTTCTGCTCGCTGTGAGTAACGTTAAATGCTGAGGAGAGACTGGGGCCTTCCAGCTGCTACTGGCTGCTGTCCCCAGGTGTCGCAGGCAGGTCCCAGTCAGGAGAAGGTGCTGCAGACGCTGGTGCTAGACAGTAAGTTGGAGTTCTCTGCGTTTCAGCCAGAGCCACGTTGTGTTGTGCCGGGTGGGAGATCTTCCTGCTCTCCGAACTCAGCCACAGGAACGTCCTGGTGCAAGGTCTGTGCGCTTTCTGTCCAACCCTTTTTCCCTCTCGCTTCTCAGAGAAGTCTGGGGTTTCCCCGATGGAATTACACTGAAGGGCTATGGGGCAGTCGGGTCTGTCCAGAATTAATAGTTTTCAATTATCATTATGGATGATATAATTGATTTGGACATAAGGCAACATTTAGTCAACCTTGACACGTGTCCTGTGAAACTCTTAACCGTTCAAGAGGTTTTCCTGTACTGTATGTTACAGGACTGTACTGGAAGAGGAGGCAAATGAGAAGTAAGGCGTGTGGAAGCGTGTTGGTGGAGGGATTTGGTCTTTGCCTTCCCCCAGGGTGTCCAGCCTCCTGCTGTTTAGTTCTTCAGCAGGTTCCATCAGTGGCGTGTGCCTGTGTGTGTACGACCAAGTGGTACACATGATCTCTCCAGAGCCATGTTCCTCCTACGAGTGTCCCACACCCAGGGTGCCAAGCAGGACTTCCTCTCCAGAGCCTCCTTCCAGGTGTGTAGGTGCCTGTGGGTGTTTCGTGAACCCAAAGTCTTGAGAGACGGGCTGTCAGGTAAGAAATCCACCGCGTGGGTTTTTTCAGTCTTTTATGTCCTGATACTGTAGGACTCTGGGAAAAAGAGTGGCTTTTCTCCCAGACAGATAGCAGCTGTTCCTGGCAGAGGCTGCCGTGGGATTCATGCCAATTAAATCTCTGTTACTCTCTCTGTCCGACTCCAGAACAGACATAAGCAAAATCCCTTGATATTAAGCAGACAGCATGAAACAGCCTAAATTAACAAATCCTGCTCCCTCCTCCAAACTTTTGATTGAGCAAAGTATTTATAAACATCAGATGCTTTTCACAGGACTGTTGCATAGCTGTACCCTGTATTCTGTCCATTAAGTGACTTTGAAAATGCATTGGTTTACTCCTGCTACACAGCTTGCCATAAGGCATTTCTATGACCTCGGCTAATTCCCTTCCTGCTTTCCTTGCTTTTTCTGTGGAAGATGTAAGTTCCATGGGGACGTGGCAGGTTGGGGCCGTGCGACTGCTGCTGCCTGTAGCCGTGGGGGCTGTCCTGATGGACTGTTTGGATTGTAATAGGAATTGTTCACATCATGAAGGTTTTTATGATAATTTTGCAATGTTTTCTTAAATGCAGCTGATTCAACAAGTAAAATGACTTTGCAAACATTAAATTTTCAAGGGCTGAGATTGGTTTGCAATGCTATGGTTTGCATGATAAAATGATACCAACAACAGCCTAGTCGTGGGTGTTTTCTGAAGTCCATCAAGACCTTTTTTCTTCAAAACCTGCTCATGGCTTTGAGTACTTGGGGGTGATTAATACTGCAGCAATAACATCCAGGCCTCTCTTCCTCTTGATTAAGCTAATACCATTATGTCTTTGGCAGGCATGATGCAGGAGAAAAACTTTGATCTTCCTTAAGATGGAAGTGTTGCGTGTGAAGGCTGTAGGTTGGCAAGTCCTGAGGACAAACGCCCCCTTCTATCAGTAGAGCTGGTGTGCAGAGACTGGAAATAACCTGAAATGGGGGGGTGCCCAGTGGAGACCCACCTGGGGGGGATTTCTGAAGGACAAATTGGTTCCGTGGCTCGTTCAATCCGTCCTTTCTACGGCTGGAGTGCATCCGCCGGGAGGTGTGGTCTCCTGCCTAAGGAGGCAGCAAGCATCGCTGGTGACTTGATTAACCTAACTGCAAATATCTCACTGGCTGGAGATGGGCGTACAGTGGCAGGTGGAATTAAAAATGAGTTTGTTTTCCCTTTTTGAAAGATTTCACCAAGGGAATCTCTGAAGTAGTTACTACTGAGTTACTGGATGTGCTGACATGTTGAGATAGAGACGGGAGCCCTTGCTTTGCTCAGGAGAACGTGCCACTTGATCCTCAGAAACAATAATTTATTTACGTGAATCGAATGCTAGGAATTCTCTCAACAACAAACTATTTTGTTATACCAGCCCCTTGAAAATGGATTTTTTTTAAATAATTCACCAAAAAGGATAGGGACAGGCTTGTTTTATGCTCTTCTGCTCCAATTATTCAGTTGCTTGCTAAGTAAATATACATGATATTGCAAGCACCTTTTCCAAATGTCTCTCCTGATGGGAGGAGCTGAAGCCATTAATGTTGTCTTGGGAAAGAAAGCACTAGCAGTGAGCAAAGGGGGAGAACAAGTCTTCCTTCTTCCATAGCTTCATTGGCTGAATGTTGCTGAAGGGGCTTTCTCGTCTCTGCTGCTGGATTACAATAAAGCACGAGCATCAGCGTATCAGCAAACGCAATATCAACCCTTCCTTCCGTTAACGTTTAAGCAGGTAACTCCTTTCTAAAGAGGCAATGAGGACAATGTGGAATTCGGTGCAAAAATGAGAAGTTGACTTAATGTGTTGCTCTAGCTGGTAGCTGGCACCTCTCACAGGGCTTTGAGTTCCTGGCAAAATAAGTATTTATTACTTTGCAGGTCTCGCATTAAATAGCGTGGTGTAAAATGACAATGTCAAACCAAGTTAAGGATCTGCTTCGTTATGAGAGATTTCCCTGCAATAACCCTGTAGATTATACTACTGTAGTCACTGTCGAAGTTACCAGGGGGACCGCTCTGCCCAAACGGCTGCTCCTTCAACATCATCATTACTGAATCGCTGCAGTTCCTCTCGGTGACTCCACAGATAATCTTTTTTGTTACCTGCCTTTTATTTATTAGCATAACCAAACAGCAACAGTGCTGCCCTTCTGAAGAGGAGGAGGGAGGTCTGGGAAGGACTTGCTTTTTGTGAGGACGGAGCTGATGTGCATGTTGGAGACGGGAGGAAGAAGCGAGGGGCGCTGGGCTGGGAGACGCCGTCGTGCCTGATGCTGTCTGCGGTCGAGCTGGGTCACAGATAACTGGACAGGGCTGATGCAGTTGGTGGCACTGGTAAATTGCGAGGAGCTCTTGAAATGTTCAGTAATAATATGCTGAATGAATCTGTTCTCCAACCCATGGTCTCTGGGTAAATACAGGGCCGGACCTAGAAGAAATTTGGGACAGAAATCTTTTATATACTATATAAAATACATGAAGCACGAGAACAAATAAATCAGTGTGTGTATATATGACTTTTCCAGAGCAAGGTCTTACCCCAGGCAGGTCTAGACTTTTAAGCAGATTGCGCATGGGAAAAGAGCAGCAGATTGGGGCTCGGGGACCTGGGCTCTGGGCCATGGGCCTGTTGTGTCACCTTGGCTGCTTCCCTTTCGGTACTGTAGATAATTATATACTGACCTCTTCTGTGTAAAATAGAGAGATTTACTGATGGGCTGTCTGTGGAAGATATAGAGCTCCCAAGCCGTTTTTCTGGGAACTGTGCCTAGCTTTTGTTTAATTTTTGCCCAATCCCTAGCACCTTGATCAGAGGATAGGAGCATCAGAAATTAATAAGGTAAACATGTTCGCAGTTGGAAACAATCCTTATCTGTATCTTTTTTCTCCTCCATTCTGCTCCTTTTGAATTTGATCCAGTGTTTGACTTAACACTGGATTTCCTGCCTTTTATAGCTCTCGCTCAGAGCTTTAATAATATTTGATCTCTCTCTCTTTTCCTGAAGTTTTAATATACAGGACATGGATATTTCAGTTTTATGAATCTTCAGGGAGGCCTCACTTACCGAGTCTGCTTGAGTGACCTTGGAGAGTAATTTAATTCTTTTTCTCCCACTGCCCCTGCAGCCTCCTTGCAGGCATAAAATATTGATGGTTTATACTGGAGGCAGAGGCGTTCTCCCTGCTAATAGGAAGGTGCAAAAGGGGCTCCCATAAGAGGAAGGGGGACGTAGCGGGATGTGCTGCCGTCAGCGCGGGGGCGATGCCGAAGCTGCCGTTTCGTGTGGCTGTAGCTGCGTTCACACATCGCTGCTGACATTGACCATGGCTTTTGCCGTAACAGCGGCGCGCTCGTGTTGCAGCTGTGCAGGTGGCGCATGGCATGTGCTTCTGACAACGATACGCTGCTGCTGCTGAAGTATTTTTCCATTAAATTTTCGAACTACATGACTTGCCGTATTTTTGCAGGGAGCTTGTGGCTGAAAAGCTGAGCGAGTCCTGGCCCTGTCAGCCAGAGCCTTTAGCTGTGAAAGTGTCTCCTCTTGGTGCCAGGGTCCCTGGAGAGCAGGTCGGACCCTGCAGTGGGTGACTTGTCCTTGGATTCAGTGGTGGCTCATGACACCATGCTCAGCTAGGTTAGGTTTTTATTTCCATTAAATACTAAATGGATAAGCCCTTGATTTGAAGACAGTTAAGTGGTTTGTTTGGGTGACTTGGGACAATCCAAGCATGTCCTCTGCCAACTCTGTCCATCTCCCTGATGCTGGAGTTTTCCCCATGCTGGGAGTGGGAGATGGGGAGATGGCAGGGTCCAGTGCCCATGCTGGTGTCCGGAGGAAGCTGCAGTGGGTGAGGTGGAGGAAGATGAAGAAAATCACTTCTTTTCCAGCTCTAGTGATTTTTAAGTTGGCTGCAGTGTGGAATATCTTTATCCCTTCCAGACTTGAGACAGAAAATAACACAAAATCATCACACCCCACAGTCCTCTCTGGATGTTCTCTTCCTGACTTAAGTATGCAGCGAAACAAGCGCATCTTTGTTCCATCTTTTACAGCAAAGTTGCTCTTGTGCATCTGTTAGCTGAGGTGCCAGAACACCACCATCTTGTAACGTGCCTGCCGTGCGCTTTGTGTTGAAGATGGTGAGATTGAGCTCTGAAATATTGGTTAGTGCTGACGGACCTGCTTTCATTTGACCTTCTACTGCCTCATTTCAAGGACATTGTTATTCTGATTCCCCCCCCCCCCCCCCCAGTATTCAGAGGAAGGTATTTTTACGTAGCTTCCTACCTGAGCACGGGCGCTTGCGCGTGTCAGACACAGAGTTAATTATTTCAAAAGCTTAAGTTTTGGCAGCTTAAGTTTAGCACAGAAGTAATGTTTGTGATTGAGGAAGCAATTCCGGGAGGCTGATGTCTAAGGACAAACCTTGGGTGCTGCTGCGGGGCAGGCAGGGGCAGGGTCTGGTGCGTGCGCTGCTGTGTCCGGTGGGAGAAGGAAGTTCAGGTCCTGCCGGACGCAGGCGGCTGTCGGATGGTGCTGGAGGGGCTTCTCGGGGGGGCCTCTTCCTCTCTTGCCCCCATCACTTCTGGCGCAAGAGCGTGCTTAGGAAGGAGGGAGTGGAAGCAGCTTTCTTCCTACTGAAAAGGGTTCTGTGTGTTTTTTCTGCGTAGAAGGTTGAGCAAACGTGCCGGGGTTTGGTAGGAGGGATGCAGCAATGGGACAGAATGGAGCAGCTTCGTTTGCAGGTGTCCTGGACTCTACCTCATCCATTTACCAAAGTACCTTCCACAAAGAAACATTTTCAGAACAACCGTTTCCCTTTATATCTAGAATCTGTCTGTATTCAGAAATCGGAGAGTTTAATTTTTTAAAAAAAAAAAAAAATCCTGATTTTCAGCAAATCTCTTCAAGCTTTATGGACAGATTTTTCAGACATTGTTGTATTGTTTGCTAATGGGATATATATAATTTTCCAGCCGCTGTCGCATGTGGAAGGGAATGCCAGTTCTGAATAAATATAAAATTGTAAATAAATTCCCAGAAAGGCAGCTAACAAGGTCTGGAAAAGTAAATTGCCATGGAGATGAATGTAAAAGACGAGGAAGGCAGACACAATCCCTATATAAACATGCGTGGCTAGACCGAGGAGGAAGGGCGACTACTTTCTCTTGGTCGTAGCTGAAGGTTAGAACACAAACCGATTCCATACCTGTCATGGTAATTTTCAAGCGATGGAGGATGCTGCCACACAGCCGTGTTGAATCACCGTCAAAGATGTTCAAGAGAGATGTTCAGGGCCGTGCGCTGCATTGGAGGAGGCTGCGGCTGCCGCCGCCACTCGCTCTCCTGGGTGTGGGATCTGCTGGTGCCGACTGGAAACGAGGGCCAGGTTTTGGTGCTGTTCAAAACTATGAGATGCAACTGATTTCCATGACGGAGCAGACCCTAGCTTGTTCTTGGCCAGCCCCACACAGCAGTGATAAAACCTCATTTTTGTCTTTTGTAAAACCCGCTCGCAACATAAACGTACCGTCTGGTCAAAGCCCTGCTGAAGCTGATGGAGATACCGCCGTAAGACGTCTTGTTCCTTCAAATGATTTCTCGGGCCTAGATATTACTGCAAAACAGATCTTGAGGTTCGGTTTTGAGTAAGAACCCGTGGTTTAGTGTTAGCTCTTGAGTTTGTGGGCGCTTGGCTGGTGGTGGGTGGCGACGCTGAGCCCCAGAAATGGCTGAGCCGTGCCACGTTGCGGGATGCTGCTGCCCTTGGCGCGCTCTGTGTAGAGAGGACACGAGGTGGCCCTTGCTTCAGGAATTTAGAGCAGGTTTAAATCTAGAGTTTAGGGACAAAGTGGCTTCTGTGGATTTGGCTTAAAGCTATTATGCAGCTTTTCTTCAATTTTGGATTTTATGCTAAATTAATATCTAGAGTAAATAAGCAGATGGCTCCGCTAAGGCCCTTTCCGACAGAAATTCTAGTCTTACTGTCACTCAACTGCACTTGGAAGCGGTCAAAATTGTTCTGTCCCCTAAAAAGATGGGAAATGTAGTCGTTTTATGTAAATATCCAGAAGTACAGAAGTGGTGGATCCAGTTCCATCTCTTTATATGCTTTCTGTAATAAGGCAGCAGTTTTTCATGATGTAAGCAAGGGCCAAGAACGCACAATACAGTAGAAGAGTTGAGCTCCATGTCAGCAACCTGTAATTTTGGCCAGGAGGGATGTTGCCATCATTCCAGGCTCATCTACGCTTCAAAACAATCAAACCAAAATGAAAATAAATAAAACCTTCAGCCTGTCTTGAGGTGATGAGGAGGGGGGAAGGGGACACGCCGTTCCCTGAGCCGTGCGGTGCCGCTCTCGTCAATCAGTGTCCCGTTCTGGAGGAGCTGGTGGGAAGGATTGGGACGGAGCTGCTGCGGAGGCGCTGGCGCCCGGGGGCCATCCATCACTTGATTAGTTCAGACTTTGCCTGGAGGCAGAGCCCATTAGACCTGGCTTACACCTTTCTCAGGGGGCTTTACCACCTCACCTTGTTACACAGCCCATCAGTTCCCTTCATCTTTAAAAGGGAGGCAGGAGTACTGTGCCTGTAAAGATGTATTTCAGCATTTGGGGCTTTTGTGTGCCATTATTTATTACCAGCATTAAGTTGCAGCCTTATGTAGAAACTCTGGTCACATTGACCATCGCTGCGCTCAGTGTGAAGGTAGAAAATAAGTCTCTGCATAAGAGAATTTGCAATTTCCAGTTACTTTTCTTCCTCCTGAGGCTGCTTTGCATTTTGTTATAATTTCTACAGCCGTGACTGCTGTAATTTTAGCATGTCTTCATGGAACTGCCAGTAATCTAAGTGTCAGTTCCCAAATCTTGTTTTCTCCTAGTTTCTGTGACTTCTTGCTAAGCTCTAGAGGAGCCTTTGTAGAAGCTACAAAAACAAAATGAAAACAGACGGGCAAGTTTAGAGATGGCACGTGGGCTGGTTCGGTGCCAGCTGCTGACACCCAACTCACTCTGGTGTCTGATGTCTTGTGGCTAAAATCCTCAATGTGGTGGTAAACCTTGTAGCATCCTTTGGGACTTCACAGAGGTCACTGTCTTCCGCATGTGGCTGCCTCCTTTCCAGCTCTTTTCTAAAGATACTCTTTCCTGGAGAGCTTGAAAGGTTACTGGAGCAGGCTTGGATACATCGCTTTTTCCTTCTCGAATGCCTAAGGGAAGCAGAGCTGCAAGGAGAACGTGCCCTGGGCAGTGCCAGGCTGTGAAGGCAGAGCCCGTAGGAGAAAATGGGACGGTCATGAACTTCTGTGTCTGATCCGAATGTGGCTGAACTTCAACCCAAACTCCAGTTGTCACTTAAGCTTGGTGTCTTCCATTATTAATGTGACATTGTAAAGTCAGGCAGTGGGAAGTTATCAGTTCAGTGAATTTGTGTTAAGGACAAAGGTGAGGTGACCAGCTCCTAAAGGAAGCACCCTCTGCAGCTGGTGTGCTGGAAACGCTGGAATTCGACTCGTCTTTCAGCTTTTTGGTCTCAGTCTGTGGAGTTTTCTGGGCTGAAAGCTGTGGAAATGTGCGCCGTGTTTTTCCAGCCTACTTGGTCACTAAAGAGTCCAAGTTTAATGGAACTGAAGTGCGTTGTTAGGCTGACAAAGACGTGAGTGGATCTGCGCGTGCAGCGCTGGAAATGGTGGTTATTTATCTAGTAATAAACATGGTCTCTTGTTATCAGCACATCTAACTCTGCCTGCCCTGAGAAGAAGCAGTCTCCGTAGCATTGATAGCAAGGCAGAAAGGGTTTAGAGGAAATTGTAATAAAGCTGTAGCAGATTTCTTTGGGGGATTTGCAATGCAGCATTAGTAAGCTTCAATTGCATTAGCCACTCTTGTGTTGTGTTGAATTAGTGTTTGTTTTCTCCTGAATAGAATAAATATAATAACATTTGTTACCTTTTTTTTTTTTTTNCATAGTAAAAGTATTATGGTAAGTACTTTGATGTAGTGAAGCCCACCTGGTCATGCAGCACAGTCTCCTTTTCCGGTGCCGGCCGTGGCGGTCGATGGGGCTGAGCTCTTGCAGTCTTTTGCTTTTCGGAGCCGCAGCGAAACGCTCGTCCTGTCAGTTGGGTCCCGCCGCCTTCTGTTGAGTTTGCACCGAGGGGGGGTTGTATTAAGGGCCCTTTTACTTTGGGGGGGCCCTTTCTTTTCCCGTTTGCGAGGAGCCCAGCACATCTACCCGCGGGCAGTGCTGTTCCCTCACCCACACCTGAATTGCGCAGGAGGAGGAGCCTTTTTTCCTTAATAGCTTTTGATGGTGGCACCCCCCCCCCTCCTCAGGGTCCACAGGGGTGAAGAGCGAAGAGCGGGGCTTTTTTGTGCCTCCGGGAGGCGGCTGTGCCAGCCTGAGTGCAGCAGCATGGGGTGTTCTGCGCTTTGTCCCTCGGTTCAGTCTGCGGCAGAGCGGAGAAATCCACCCCCCTGGCTCCAGGCTGCATCACTGGCTGTGTCTCTTCGGAAAGATTTTAGAATTATCCAGACATCTTCAGCTTTGAAGTTTAAACCTTATGTGTGACCTCAGAAACATTTTGCAGTCCAAGCTCTAATGTGGCTTTAGCTGCATAATGGGGAAGACCGAAGACCCGCTTCCCGTTCAGCCGCCCCGAGTGCTTTGCAGTTGCCGTTGTGCACCATCTGCACGCGGTACCCTGGCTCTGTATATTAAATTTAAGAAACCAGTTATCTGTAGTGGGTGGGTATGTGCATAAATAACGGCTAAATTTAATGAGAATTTCTCAGGGGCCACCTTACCTGTTGCATTGCTCCGTTGGCGATGGTTTCAGAAATACGTGCAGACTCGTGAATCACTTCTCTCATTAAAGTGACGATAATTAATCTAGCATAGAGATCCAGAAGAATTCAGACTAATGAGAGACTGAAATAATTTTGAAGCATTTCACAGGTTAAGGAAAACGGCGGACAAATTAGATTGTCAGATCGCCGGTGCAGCGTAAATTAGTTTGGCTTTGTCTCCGGTGGAGCTACATCAACTCGAATCAGCCAAGGATTTGGTTTACACTCTTGTAAAGATGAGATGGGGAAATGTCACTTAAAAAATGAAGAATTAAGAACTTCAGCGTAAAGGTTCCTGCAAAAAAACGTATCGATTTGGTTTTAGGCAGCAAATTTGTCTGGGAGCAGGCGGTAATTAAAGTTGATGTCAATGACTGAAGTTTTGCTGCTGCATGGAAACACTTTTATCTTCCAATGGAATGCAAAAAAAAGAAGGAAAAAAGAGTAAGCAAGCTATGAGTGATAAACTAATGGGATGTCCCTTACAATGCCAGCTGCTGGAAGTAGCAAGGGCAAGTATCCCTGTAACTGGAAGGCTTTGGGAGTGGTTTGTTGCTCTTAGAGCTAAAGCTGAATTCTGCTGTTAGAAGATCAGTTTAGATCCGTTGAGAGAAACGAAGAAGGTGGCGGCAGGTTTGAGGTCAGAAGTGCTGTGACCTGGTTACGTTGGGAGAGGGATTGACCCTTACGCTGCATCCAGGAACTCAGACTCTGAGGTGAAATCCAAATTGGAAGAATTCTTTCATTTTCAGTACTACAGTCCTGAGTCAGTAACGGTGGCATTTCCTGGACCGGAGTGATTTTGAGCAGATGTCTCGTATTCTGCCATTTTCAAAAATCATGAGCTGGTCTGGTGTCACCAGGTTCGGTGGAGTTTGTAGGGTCATAGTATGTCTGAACATGCCAAGAATTTTTTGACACTTCCATTTCTAAAATAACCTGTCCTCTTAAGCAAATTTTTGTTCCTTCGGGAGAGTTTTGCCTCTCTTGCAGAAAACAACTTATTTAAATCTGTCCCTGGGGCTGAGATACCCCATGAGCCCCACTGTGGGCCTTGAAAATGTGCTGACACTGGAAAGGACTTTGAAGCCTTGAAGGTGGTGCGTGTGATGATGAGACACAAGCCTGACTGGTCCCAGAAGTTCAATTTCATTGTGTATAGGCTGTTTTGGTTTGTTGGTTTTTTGGTTTTTGTTGTTTGGGGTTTTTTTCCCTCTGAAAGTGCTCCATCCTCAGGAATCCCTAGGGATTTACATGTCAACAGCCTGATCCTAGTGTAGGAGTGGGGTGCTGTGGAAGCTGATCTCTCGTGGCATTGTCTGAGCATCTTCCAGGATTGTGTAACCGCTTCTGAAACAGGCTGAGTGTTCTTTCCATCCCCGCTGCCTTCAGTGAGGAACAATAACTTGTTCTGATTATTCATTTTCCTTGTAAAAGTCCATTGTGATGGGATGTCTCTTGCGACCAAGAATGAGGTCTAGAGGTGCTTAAGTATACTTTGTTTAAGAGAGCAGACATGCTGAAATAAGATGTTCGGAATTAATGGTACAGCTCTCATGATAATTTGAGTAGAGGTTTGGATGAAAAGTTAAAAATACAGGTGAAGTGAATAATAATACATGGAGATATGAAGAGCTTCTGCACTATGTCCCCTAGTTGTACTGAAAGAAAAATTAATCTCTGAATAGTCAGAACTTTTCAGTGTAATAAAGACTGGGAGGAAATGGGATTCTGTCGAGGCTGATGTGGTGGAGCCGCAGAGCGGCGCTGGGGCTTGGGCCGGTGTCAGTTCTGCACCCAGAACAGTTTTGGTGAAACAGAGCGTCTACAGCTCCAAGTTTAAGCAGTTTGTGTGGGTTTTTTTGGTCTTGTTCTGGGAAGGCTGCAGGAGTTGCCTACTCTTCTTTTTAAATCTCCTATTGACTGCGACTGTCAGGTGGTGTTAAGCTGCCAGCGACTGCTTTATCCTGCCGCGGAGACGCTGCTGAAACCTCGCCACCGCCTCCTCGCAGGCAGCCACGTGGGCTACGGCGCTCCCGCTGCTCGCCCTGCGCTGGTCCTCAAATGCAGCCACTGCCGGAAAAGGTGCAGCCGCGCTCGGCACGTTGCGGTAGCGATAGGTTCACCCTGAATATTAGTGTTAGGGGATCGAGGGGACCCAGCGTCTGTCACAGCGCGGCTGACGTTGAGTATTGGCAGGTTTGTAGTTAGATGTGTGCCAGGGGATGCAGAAAGGGAGATTAAATGAAGAGTTGCCTTGTGCTCCACTGAGAAACCCTCACTGGGAAGGGGGAAGCGGGGGACACGGTGCTGTGGGAGCGCAGGGGCGAACGGCTGACCTTGCTGCAGCTTTCTTGCAAGTCCTTGTGCTTGGACGTGTCCGTCCAAATCGAGGATTCGTGGTCCCCTGGCAGACCCTAACCAAGACCAGTTGCTGTAAAAGAAGGTCTGTTAAAGTCTTTGCTCTAAATTTATGAGGTCGGTAGAAAATGCAATGCGTTGGAATTCCAGACAGTCCTTGCTGTCGGGGTCGCCGTCAGCCGAGCGAAGGGGTGTCTGAGCCCGTCGGGACTGGGTGTAGGCACGGAGCGGACGCAGCGCGTGCTGCGCACAGGCTGGCGGCTCCCAAGGTCTCTTCCCTGGTTGCTGCCCCTCCACAAGGGGTGTCTTGGCCGGGATCCTCAACGGTCCAAGTGTTGGTGAAATGCAGAGGTTTGGGATTGTCCGTACTTCTGAAAGGGGAGACGTGGAGACTCAGACTGGACTCGACCCTCCCCAGGTCGCGTACCGCTCTGTCTGACACGAGCTGTTGCTGAGTCAGAGTCCCAGGAAGGTCTCAGAGGTGCCACTTGCTAAATAGCCTCTCAGAAAAGGGTTTTTTTCTGAATCTTAACAGCTCAGAGCACAACTCCCTATTCCGAGCTAGGGCTGATGTGACCTTGGGAGTGTAACCTCCTCAGCGGCTCAGCTTGCTCTCTGCTAAAAGATAAACCAAAACAAGAATAGTTTAATAAAAAAAAAAGAAAAGGCAGCCCCAGAGAAGTTCCTTTGTCTTTTATCTATTTGGGCTCACTGAACTGGTGTTTAACTACGTCCTGATTCTGGACAGTGCCAGGGCACACGTGTACCTTCAAGTTCATGCTCAAGTCCATTATCTCCAGGTAACGCACGTGACATAATGTGGTTTCAAGAGGAGTTCTTACCTCTAGCTGTGACCTTTGACTCCGCGCTCTCCTGCAGTCGGTTTGTGTAACATCCACACAATGAATTGCCCATGGTATTTGTGTTCTTTAAGAAGTACTGCGGTCAAATTCATGCTAATCAAATTGCAGGGTGGTTAAAATTGGATCTTCTGTCTGCAGATATCTCCTTCCACTATTCTAGTGCTTCCAGCTCACTTTCTGACATTTTATTGATACTTTTTTCTCTCTTTCTCTCCATGTGGAGCCAAATTAAAGCAGGAATTGGGATTGTAAATAGATAATGATGCGTGAATGCAGATTAATCAGTGCCATCCATGTACAGTAATACTAATTGGGCCAAGGGAGGAACGGCGGAGTGAATGGTATAAATATCTAATGCCTGAATCCAATGTGAAAGACAAGAGCAAGAAAAGAACTAAAGAGGATAGTTTAGTTGAGAAAACCACACTTCACTGCTTTTGCTCGAAAGAGGAGTTTTGATACCATTAACCTTTCTGTATAATGCAGTAAAGGGATTGGAGGAGCTGCATTTAACACGGCCTTCAATTCCACTTCAGGAAAAAAAGCCTTAATGTTCTGCTTAAAAACAATATTAGAAAGCATTTGGGATAAAATTGGTTGCTTAATGGATGCGTTTTTCACAGGCCACGTAAACACGCAGTGTTCGGGATGGGGGGCCTGGGGATGGGGTGAGGATTCGGAGCGAAATTCCATGAATGCTGCAGGTCTTTCTGATGGCGCAGGAATAAGGGACGCAGCTGCCGGCAAGGAGCGCGTTGGGAGTCACAGCTGAGCATCTCTGGGGTTTTTGGTTTCTTGGCGGGGGGGTTTGTTCATTTTCCTGGCGGCTCAGATGGTCAGAAGGGTAAATAAATCTAGTAGCTGGTGCAGCAGAAGGAAACCTTCCCGTGGTGCACCGGGCCTGTTCCCACAGTACATTAATCTGCTTGGAAATGGCAAAAAGCGCTTGGCATGCTCGTATTTCTCTCTAGCTCTTTTAAAACTTAGAGTTGCGTGAATTCTCGTCTTCTCTATATGCTGGGCCTCTCCTAAGGTTGTCCCGTCGGCCGAGCTGCTATAACAAACAGCTGGAACTTGAATCCTGATCATAAATGTATGTAAATGAACTGTTCCACTGGCCTTGTCCAACCACAAAATGACCTGTCTGCCCCTAGAGAAGCTTGTTCTTTTTTCCACCCCCCTCTTTGTTCAGAGAAGAGCTGAGATTAAACTGGTTGTCCCACCCAGAGCCATCCGTCTGCGTGGGGGCAGGACGGACGCTCGCTCTTCCCCTTCTTCTGGAGCGTTGACCGTGGAGGTGGCCGTGGGCACCAGGAGCCTGCTGTCCTCAAAGCGCCCCACGAGGGATTTGGTGTCTCAGTATCACAAAAAAACGCCATGTAAAAAGCTAAAATCTGTTCTCTGTCCACTGCGCGTAGGATGAGTTTAAATTGCAGGAGAAGATAAGTCAGGCTTAGACATCAAGAAGAAAAATATTTTTAAATCCTTACTCTCATTGAGTTTTTCTGAGGCTGTTAAATGCTCTTCATGCAATTTCAAGAGTCCCTATATTTCCCGAGCGCTGGTTCCTTGACGTTGGTTTTGAAGACACTTGAAACTTGGTCAGATTTATTCAGTGTCTCGTAGGGCCTGAACCCTTAGGCATCATTTAACAGGTTCCTTCTCGTGCAAAGTGTTCAGCGTGATTCAGATGGTGGCTTTTGCTTTCAAGGACGCCTCGTGGGTACAGCATCAGCCAAAGCGTCCAAAAACGTGGTCCTTGTGGGACTCAGCTTGAGGATGTGGGTGAAATGACATTCCGAGAAAGGCTCTTCTTGCAGCTCTCGGTCACGGGGCCAGCGAGGCAGAGGAAGGAGCCCGTTTCTCGCCTGACCTTCGTGGCCACAGCATCCTCCAGGCTCAAAAAGGCAGAGCTGTGGAGCTGAAGTTTTGGGGTGACAGCTCACTTCATCTCTTTCTCCAAGTGGCTCCAGGATTAAAAAGGATGCTTAATGTAAAATGGGTACTGAATTCCCATCAGTGAGTAACGATTATTGATTTTACTTTAAAAACAGTTCTTGCATTGTTACTTAGTCATTCCAAAGCCTTAGATTTCAGTTAACACGTTGCCTTATTCAGGAAGCTGAATATTTAATCAAGTGATTCATATCTCCTGGTGGTGGTGGTAAGAAGGAGGGGGGCGGGAAATGGACATACAGAGGCTTGAAAAGTTTTGCAAATTGCTAATAGACTTAAAAAAAAAAAAAAAAAGGGAAAAAGAAAGAAAAGTCTGGAATATTGAAAAATGCAGTGGCAGAGGTCCAAAATAGAAGGGCTTTTATTTACATGACTCACTGGACTATTAGAAATTCAATCATTTATCAGGCTAATGGTAGGTGTTGAAAATTCAGAGCACATAATGTAGTACAGAAGTATGCTGGGGAACGTGGAGAGGAGTTTCAGCTTCTGTTAATTCGCTCTGTGTATTTCGAAGCCTCTGTAATGTAGCTCCTCCTTTTTCTTGAAGACAGCAAGGCAGCATTGGGTTTCTAAAGAGCAATAATGTGACCTTGAGGAGCTGGCGGTACAGCCGCTGTGTACTACGTGTCACGGTGCAGTCCGCGTCCTCTCCCAGAGCGTGGTGCAGCCTTTTGTCATCTGCTGCTTCGTCCTGGGCTGCTGTCGCTCTGCCCGCAGGTTTAGCGCTGCTAATTGGCGCTGCGTGTCGTTATCCCCCTGCGCAGACGGCTCGGTGGTAGCTCCGGCAGGAGTCTTGGGGTGTTTCTCTGGTTTTTCGTGATTGCTGTTGACTCCTGCCTGCTGAGCATCCTTCCCACCGCGTTTGAGATTCATCAACAGCAGCCGGGGCATTTGCATTCAAAGACCATGCAGCTGATTCGGTTCAACTGTGTTTATCTGTAATTAAATATTCCATTATCAATTAACCATTAATGCTTCCTAATGATTATTTTAAACCTTATGAGGCTCACCTTGGGAGCCTTATGGTGAAAAGCTGGTGGTTAACTGCAGGTGGCCGTGATGTTTTCCATTAAATGTGTAGCTCTAGCCCCGTTATTCCTTACCCGTTGGAACAGTTCTGCCCCTGACCCACCCAGGCAATACGCGCTTCAGTGGGAATGAGCCCTTCACCCTGCAGTTGTCCACCTGCGGAGTGGGTGGTGGCAGCTGGGAAGAGGGATTGGAAGACCGGGATGCTCTTTTTGTGGTTGCGCGAGGTGGGTGACCCACCTGCCGGCTGAACCCTGTGGAACGGGAGAAGGTGCAGCGTTGGCATTAAAGCTAACCTTCTTCCACTTCCAAACTGGACCTTCTAGCACGTTCCCACCTTCAGCACTGCAGAAAGGGTGGTTGGTTTTCATAGAATCATAGAATCACTTGGGTTGGAAGAGACCTTCAAGATCATCGAGTCCAACCATAACCTACACTGCCAAAACCACCCCTAACCCATGTCCCTCAGCACCACGTCTGCCCGGCTTTTAAATACCTCCAGGGACGGCGATTCCACCACCTCCCTGGGCAGCCTGTTCCAATGCCTGATAACCCTTTTCTTTCTTTCTCCACCGGATGTTCCACACCTGCAGGTTTACAGCTGCCGCGGGGCTGGGAGGAACAACAGCGTTCACCGAGTAAATATTCCTCTTGCGTCATACAGAGATTTCCCTCCTTGGGATGTACGAGGGGGCGTGGGGCTCAGTGCAGATACAGGGATGAAGGGATCCCTCTGCAAGCAATTAAGCTAATCAGAAAGTAAAGCCTTTATTTTCATGAACTAATTGCATTAAGGAGGCCCCATTTAACAGGGATCAAATCCAAAGCCACTCCCCCACATGTTGCGTGGGGCGTTTCCACGTGCTCGTCCCAGGGATTTCGTTGGGATTGCCGGCACTCGGCAGGATGCTCTGCTGCTGCTGGGGCGTTTTGATGCCGCCTGGAGGGTGTGAAAAAGGGAAACAGCTTCTTCCTCTTTGCCATCGTTGTTGGTGCGTCTCCGCTGCTGCTTCAAAGCAAAACCTGCGTTGGATGGCGATGGCCAGCAGGACCTGGGGTCTGAAATAGCTCCAAATGCCGTAACCTGACATTGACAATGAGCAGCTTAACTTCAGAAATAAAAGGGGGAGGAAGATAAAAGGGAATCTGAGGAGTCTGTTAGATTCGAGCCCCGGAGAATACGGTCTTTTTGTGTGCTGAGAGTTTGAGCAGTGGTGTGTATGGAAATGAGGAGCTGCTAGTGATTTCTTGGCTGATTTAGTCCTTTCGAAAAGCTGTCAATGTCTTAAGCAAATGACATATGGTGCTGTTGAAAATTTCCATGCAGGAAATTCAGGGAACCATTTTCCTTCACCCTAAATCTTCTGTATTTCTTTATGGCAGTGCAAAGTGGGTGCAAAGCACTGTGGTTGTGATTGATTATTTTTCCCTACTCCTGCTTTTGCCTTCAGTAATTATTTATGCTGTTGCAAAAGTAGCAAGAAGTGCAATCCATTAATTTTTCTAATTGATTTTCAAAGTGTTAATTCACTCAGCTGGTAGAATTCTAGCACATCATGTGTGTGGGATCATTGGAAGTTAATAGCGGACTATTCACCTACCCAACCCAGAGTGTACATGTAAGTAGATGACTAGTCTGGAGGCTACTGAATCCATTTCTCCAAAGGATATTCCTATGGGGGGGGCAGGATTCTGAAATTCTGCCTCATTCAGGCAGGTTAATTTTATTGTTCTTTAGTTCTTATATCAGGCAATTGAATTACTTGGCTCTCCCCAGTTATTAAAGTAAAATTTGGCTCTGCATACCTAAAGATTATTTATGAGAAGCTTGACTATTGATTCAGAATGAATAATAAAATAGCCTTTGGGGGTAAGAGTATTCAGTTTAAACATGTTGTCATAACAACCAGCCATAGTAACTTTCTCTGAATTGGTTTTAGGCATCCCATGTTTGATCTCAGCCCCAAATATGTTTGCTTGAACTTAGTTATTTGAAAAAGTTTCAGATTAAATTGGTTTGGCTGTCTTGCAGTTACCCAAGGATGGTGGAATGCCATATAGAATACCTTTTTATAACACCTTGTGTTTCAAAAGGGTCTGCAAAAATTGAGATTAAAATAATCAATAGAGAAATGATCAAGAACAATCTTAAACAATTTTATAGTATAAGGAATGTTTTCAGTCATGCTTTGTAATTATGCAGAATTCAGGCACGAGATAATACAAGGCTTAAGGTCTGTACTGTAGGTGGCAGAGATGCATTAGTTATGCAGCATAATCATCCCTGCTATTTCATTAACAAGTAGAGCAGGATTACATTGTAGTTCATCTACCATTAATAAACACGCTGCCAAGTATTGTCCTGGCTCCCTGCTGTTTGCCCTAGAGAAGGTAAGTTCCCCTTTGGAGGTGTAAGTTGAGTGAAGGACTTTGGAAATATTTTCTAGGCTATCAGTTCTGCTGTTGGAAATGTGTAGTAATAAAGTCTGAAGTATCCTTTTGAATGGAATAGATTTCCAGGATTCTTTTACCTTCATCTAAAACAGCATAGGTATCGGAATGCCAATAATTTTTAAATAAGTGACAGTCTATGATTAAAAAATTAAATGGGCTTTCATTAACAATAGTAGGCTTCCATAATGGCTTTTGTCATGGTAGTGTTGTTCTCCTTAGCGTGGTTAATGTTACCATTATACCCCTCAGTTCAAGGGTGCTGTGACTTAGGTAAACACTGTTCCAGGCTAGAACTGGGCACGTGGCAGCTCAGCTGAGAGTGATGATCTGGAGTTTAATAAAGCAAACAGCATAATATTAAAAAAAAAAAAAAAAAAAAAAAAAAAAGATATAAAGAGGTATGAAGAGAACAATTGCTGAAGGACTACTAATGGGCTGTGGAGCTTTCCACCTCGTGTTTGATGGCTGTAATCTTCTCCTGGTTGGAATGGACTATAAATCACTGCTTCTTGCTGGCTATTTCCAGTGAAAGAAAATCACTCTTGCAATCCTTTCTCTTCCTCAGTTAAAATAAACATACTTTTTTTTTTAAAGCTGCGTTAACCAAATCTGAAGACAGGAACTGAGTAAGCTTGAGTGTCAAGCTCATCTTGCATACCTTAGGTGTAGCACATCCCCTGAGATGAGTTGATGTAGTTTCTGGGTGATAGCAGTAAGATATTGCTATTATAAATAAGCTATTGCTATAATAAAAGGGGACGGGGCTGGGAGGCTCAGTTACTCTGGGGAAACATGGAGAGCTCCTCTAGTTCAGAGCTGTTCTCTGCTCCCTCACCCTCCATGGTGCAGGAGAAGGCTGGAGCCTCTAGGTTGTCCAGCTGGACCCATTGCATTTCTCTGGTGCCACAGACATTTGAGTGCCCAGCTCAGCCCCGTGTACGCTTTTCCCTGAAAGGAATGGAAACCCCTGGAATTACAAATGTGTAACCATCAGGTGGGAAGCCAAGCAAAGCGTAGAAACGCCCGTGGGCTGCATGGAGTGCTTGCTTTGAGCACACGGTACTCCCTTCCCATATCCACGGAGGAGGAGGATCGCCTGGAAGGACAGGTATTTGGGGTGTAGTTCACAGTCATAATAACATTCGGCTGTTATTGGTTGGTTTCTTGCAGGTTTACTGGAATGAATTTGCCTGCCCCCGTTATCAGCAGTAAAAATTGGCTGCGGCTTCACTTCACGTCGGATGGCAACCACAGGCAGAAGGGGTTCAGTGCCCAGTACCAAGGTAAACGCTTGCTGCCCTTCTCACTATTCGCAGGGCATGTTTAGCCAGGTTCCTTTTTTCCTAGGAATATACAATTAACTCCCTGCACGATGCTTCTGTATCCTGTTAACATTGATTTTCCAGCGGGGTATCCAGGCGTCAGCTTGCGGAGAGCTGCCGTTGGCATTGCTGGGAGCACAAACGCGTGCGAGCGCCGGGCAGCTCCACCGGCACCGTGGGCTTCGCTCGTCGCAGCAGATGCTCTTTCCCTGCGGTTTTGCAGGAGGCGCGTGCGGGAGGTGGCGATCCAGGCAGGGATCCCCCGGAGACCGCGGCTGCGTTCCCACTGGGCCCGTTTCCGAGGAGGTGTGAGCTGCCCTGTGGTTACTGGCCATGCCTGAAGGATGGGTTTTGGGGTGGGGGTCTTGAGGTGCTGTCAAGGGGGAGGAAATGCTTTGGCACAGGGGCCAAGCACAACACAGATCCTGCGTGTTCTGAGGTTCGTAGGCAACCGTGGCTGACTGCAGTTCGGTGCGTCCAGTTCGGGACCGAAGGGTCACCAAAAGAGGTGGTTTGGAGCAGATTCCTTAGAGCTGATAGCACCAGGGCTTTGTGGCTGCAGTGGTGTAAAAGTACAGAATCGTTTTGGTTGGAAGAGACCTTTAAGATCATCGAGTCCAACCATCAGCCCGACACTGCCAGGTTACCACTAACCCGTGTCCCTCAGCACCACGTCCACTCGTCTTTCAAACACCTCCAGGGTTGGCAACTCCACCACTGCCCTGGGCAGCCTGTTCCCACGCCTGACAACCCTCTCGGTGAAGAAATTTTTTCCTATTATCCAATCTAATCCTCCCCTGGTGCAACTTGGAGCCGTTTCCTCTTGTCCTATCACTTCTTACCTGCTCTCAGGTGGTTTTATAGATAGAGAAGGTCTCCCCTCAGCTGCCTCCAGGCTGAACAGCCCCAGGTCCCTCAGCGGCTCCTCAGGAGACTTGTGCTCCAGAGCCCTCCCCAGCTCCAGTGCCCTTCCCTGGACACGCTCCAGCACCTCAATGTCTGTCTTGTGGCGAGTGTTGCTTCAGGCAGCCGGCTCTGGAGGCAGGATCCAGGGAAAAGGAAGCAGGGAAGGAGCAGGAACGCCATGCAGGTCCTCCTCCAGCCTCCAGAGGTTTGTGTGAGTGCAGTTGGGCAGCTTTCCTCAAAAGGAAGAAACAGGATTTCGAGAAAAGGTATCGTAGCCCTAGACTGACAGGAACCAAGTGAAAGCAGGAGGAGCTTCCTTTGATAAATCTGCAAACTTGCCCTGTTTGTTTGTTCTCTGTTTATTGAGCCTTAGCCATGTTGTCGTGGCCTCAACGTGGGCTTGGCTTTGCACATCACCATTGTTATTTAACTTCCGTTCCTCTCCTTTAACATATAAATTACTTTATAAGAAGAAAACCTTTGTTTTTTCTGTATACCCCAAATGACTGCATGCGGCTGATGGCTTTTGATATGACATTTTCCTTTGCAGTCATGATTGCTGCTTTCTATTAAAACACCTGTCTGAATCATCCATTTCTCTTAAATAGAAAAGTAAAGATTAATGTTGTAATTTCCTCTGATTAGATAAATGTCAGGGGGTTCTAATCTATCACACTGCTTAGAAACTGTTTTGTTAGATATAATGAACTGTGCTTTTGTGTATTAAGTATTTAAAAGATGAACTTAAAGCCGTGCTCTTGAAATGGCCTTGAAGCAGGACCTCTGTCTCGCTGGCAAAGTGAATCTGACCCCCATTCTTCACACAGTTGCTGCTTTCTGTGGAGTTTGTCAGGTTCTTTCCAGCTGTTAGGAAAGACTTCAATACTTAAAGAAAAATAAAACAAGAAACAAAGCAAAGAAAATCCTAGGGATAAAGGCAAGATTTTTGCAGTCAATGGAATTCGTGTCCGTAGAACATCATAGACACCGATCTAATGTCAAAAAACTCAGCAGAACCCTTTTCAGGGAACATAACCTCGTTTGAATATAAATATATTAGTGGGGATAAAGAAGTAAGTGCATAAAAAATAGGATATGTAATGGCCTATAAAGTAGAGCAACTAACATGTGTCTTTTGGCAGTAGAGCTGTAAGAGACCCCAGGGTTGAGGGAAGGGAGGGTTAGGTTGACTCTAACTCGTCCATTTTCTGAAGACCTGTACGTACATCATTTATTAAGATTCTGTGTTCTCTGAGACAGTATGTGGCTTTGCTGATAATCTGTAAGAAAGTAATTTCTCTTACAGCTTGTTCAACACTGATGGTTTTAGCAGAATGCCTTCTGTGTATGTTCCATTTCAGCTCTTTCTAATCCGTGCCCTAGTTTGAAAAAGTCTTCATGAACGTAAAAGCAAGGTTAGATGTAATCAGCCCATATACAGGTTTTCTTTGTGTCAAAAACAGTAAACTCATTCCCTTCCAGGAGAGTTAAAATATTTCTCCCTTTCCTTTTCCCTTTTGTGTAAGGTGAATCTTGCATTCTTGCAAATACTTTTTTTCCCCCCCACTCCCTGTAAAAGCAAATAAAAGGGATTGCAGCCTCCGGTGTCTGAAAGGGGCGTACGAGAAAGCTGGAGAGGAACATCTTACAAGGGCATATAGTGATAGGACAAGGGGTGACGGCTTTAAACTGGAAGAGGGTAGGCTTCGGTGACATCTCAGGAAGGAATTTTTCACCACGAGGGTGGGGAGCCCTTGGCCGGGGTTGCCCAGAGCAGCTGTGGCTGCCCCATCTCTGGAGGTTCAAGGCCAGGTTGGACGGGGCTTGGAGCAACCTGGTGTGGTGGGAGGTGTCCCTGCCCAGGGCAGGGGGGTGGAACCAGATGGGCTTTAAGGTCCCTTCCCACCCAAACCATTCTGGGATTCTGTGCCTGTGGAGAAATCAGTGCATCAGTCTTTTTATCTTCCTCCCACACCTTCTGCTGTGTTTCCCCAGAAGGTGCCATGTACCTGCAGGTGGTAAGAAAATAGACTAGAGGTGTCTCAGGGCAGAAGCCAGGTAGCGCCTGTCCCCCCTGTCGGCACCGTGGCCCAGTGTGGAATGAGGTAATGGAAAAGCTGCCGGGCTTGTCGTGACGCTGAACAGATTTCATAGTGCTCCGCGTGGTGTAGTCCCTCTCTCTACGTATTTTATTACGTAAGTTGGATCCCAAATTGCTTTTTAGCTGATTGGTACCAACACATACCTGCGTCTTTTACTGACCTCCCTGCCCCGTTCCCGTCCCCGTCCGTCCTCCACCCTCGGGC
The DNA here is from genome assembly GCA_013398295.1 of Chionis minor. Taxonomy (NCBI): domain Eukaryota; kingdom Metazoa; phylum Chordata; class Aves; order Charadriiformes; family Chionidae; genus Chionis; species Chionis minor. Next base: position 371,028 of record VZSF01004178.1, read on the forward strand.
AGAAGGGGGACGGTGGGCACAGCGCAGGGCAGCGGTAGCACTGTCCCCTCCGGTGACGGGCAGGTGAGCGCTGCTGCACGTACTGCACCGCGGAGGTGGCTTTGAAGGACTGTGTGTGTCCAGAGGCGCATACACACGACTTCGGACCGGTCTCCACGTTGGCTCACGCCTTTGGGCTGCGGAGGGGTTGCAGCTTCCGCCGAGTCTCCCGGGCAGCCCGGAGCCGCAGGCAGGGACAGGGGACGCTGGCGCTTGTTGCGGGCTCCGATTCCCCAAAAGCCGGTGCTCGGGTGAGGGGAGGAAGGGCTGGGTGTGCTGGGTGCTGTGTGGGAGTTTCAAAATGGTTGTGCTCGAGGGAAGCTGTTTCTCCTCTCCTCCAACTGGAAAACAAATCCCTGTAAGCGACCGGCCGCGGTGTCTTGGCTGATGCTGAAACACCCCAGTGGGAGGAGAAGAGATTCAGGCAAGTCTGTACTTATTAGCAGTCCTGCAGCAAGGGGAACAGAGGTTCGTGGAATAGATTTTTGCTGAAATGCTGTTCTCCAAATTAAAAATAAATAAATGTCTCCTTAAATTCTCGTTTAGAGCAACATGAAACGTTTTAAAAGAAACACCCCAGACTGCCTGCTTGCTGGAAAAGCTTTATAATGTCATTGTTCAAATTTGACAGGACACAGAGTATTCCATTAGATCTATCAGATACGTGTGAGCAGCAAAACCCTCCAGAAAACAGGGGAGTTTTCTGTTCGTCCAATTATCCTGACACAGTCCTTTGTAGTACTGTTCCACATTCAAATTTATAAACAAAATGGATTTATGTATACTGGATTTTTGAGGGCATGGAGTAGGAGAGATGTTTTACTTATCTGTTTTTTTAAAAAAGCAAGTGATATAGTATTCTGACTTGCTCTAATCTAAACGGAGTGATTTTTAAAGCCTGGCTTTCATCATTATGTCTCTGTGTCACAAACAAAATGAAGGATTAAGAGGAGAATGCATAGCGATCTCTCTTTATCCATTATTGTTGAAAGAGACACGATGCAATTAGGGGAGAATGTACTTTGTGGGTAATGCAGTTTAGTCTCTGCTTTAGGATTGGTCCTTCCTAATGAATGTCTGGTTTCTGCTGCGTGTTTTTGTTGCTGCTGGGTGTTTGGGAGCTGGGCTTTCCGGTAGTCACGGATTTGGCGGGGGGCTCTGGCTGTTTGCTGGGATCGGGAAGGCAGGGACGGACACAGGAACCGTTGTTGCTGCGTGTGTCCTTTTACACCCTTGCAGGGGCGTGCGGGGCCGGGCGTGCTGCAGCTGGGACCCTTCCGTCCCCAGTGCCTCCCGTGGGACGTGGGGCCCTCCAGCAGCCCTGCGGAATGGGGGCAGGAAGCCGTGGATCAGCGGTCGGCGTGTCAGACCCTCCCGGGGATGCGTTGTCCCCTCTCCGGTGTCGGCAGCGACACCGCGTGTGTACGGTGGGCGCTGGGGGTTGGAAACCTTCGTTTGTCCTTGATGGCCACGGGCTGGCTTGGTCACCCCGAGATCCCAGACCTGTGCTCTGCTCCGCGTGGCTCGGAGGAGCATTCGCTGGTAATCGCATACAGTGACTTGCAAAGGGAGTTGCCCAGAATATAAAAATGGAAATTATTTTTATAAAGCTGCTCTCGTACCGGTGGAGCCCCAAAGCACTTTACGGGGCGATGAATTAGAAACTGCAAAGTCATGAGCCACCGTACGTCCTGCGGTAGCTCAAATTTGGCCTTGGATAGTTGGGCTTGACTGTGTTTTATGGACTGGGAGGGAATGTTGGCTGCGGCTGTGAGGTTATCCCTGGACTCGCCTGGAAAGTGCCAGAGCCTCGTTAGCCGCAGCGTGAGCGGGACGGGGCTCCTCGGCGCTTTGCCCCGGTGACGGTGGCAGTGCCACCCCACAGTGGGGATGGAGCCCTCTGGGCAGCACTGTGCGGGACGGGACAGGGCAGGATGGGCAGGACGAGGCGGCTGTGAGAGCCCGGCAGCCTCCCCAGGCAGCGGGAATTTCGCTTTCCCCGTGGGAAGAGCACTTTGGTGGGCGCGGGGCTGACGCTGCCCCCGCTGCGCTGGGCACAAGGGGCGACGGGGGCTTCGCGCACGACGTCATGGTGACCCCGCTGCTGTACTGGGAAAGGGCCATTAAGAGGGACCCTGCAGACTTTTCCCACTGCCCGTGTCCTGCGGTGCTGCCCGCTGCGTGCCCAGCCGGAACGGGGCTGCGGGGGGGAGAGGGCAGGTGGGGCAGCCCCGTCACCCCCTGCCTTTAGCGCAGCCGGTTATTTCCCATCTCCGTGGCAAAGCTGCTGCCGGTCTAGTTGAGGCAGAAACAGGTTCCAGACTTGCCCAGAAATTTTAGCTTCTGTAGCCCCTTGGCCCTTCTTCGGTCCCTGGGTGCAGCGCGCTTGTTAAAAACCGTGAGGTCGCACACCAATATCCTGGAATTATCATACTGTGACCTGGGGGAATATGCGGCGCTCTGGGGCATTCTGAGACCTGCTGCTTTGCTCTTTGTGCCTTTGCAGGTGGATTACAGTAAAATGAAATAGGTGTCTATTAGATTTGCTTTGAAAGTGGCACGCTGTTAATTAATTTTCCGTTCTTAAAAAAAAATACGGCCACCCCCCCCCCCCCCCCCGATTAAAGATACTAATACTTATAAGACAGACATGAACAACATAAGCTTTTCTTCATGAATATTTTTTTTAAGCCAATGTGGACCTCAGTTTGAAGTTGTAACTGCTTTATTTAAAGAGAAAGCAAAAAAGCTGTAACCAAACGATGCGCGAAAAGCTCCAAGCTAGCATCTGGCTCAGAAAAGCACTACCTTCGGAAAGCTTCAAGGAATAATGCTTGACATCTCCCTGTCTTAAGCTCCTACAAACAGATGTTATAAACAGATTTTTTTTTTTTTTTTTTAAAGCCAGAAAAGCATGATTAAAAAAAACTTGTTAGTTATATCAGTAATTTTTCTTGACAACTTTGTCTTAGAAATGTGCTAATTTAGGGATGAAAGTATGACAAGATAAAGAACAAGGAAAGAACAGTTTGAAGAGGAAGAGAGACTGTTTTTCTCCATAGATAAGGACTGGCTCGTCAGAAAAAGGATTCTGTAAAGTGGTTTGGACATCGTGCTTCCTGATGTGAAGTTATTCTTGAACCACATTAACTTAAAATATGCCAGTAAAAATTCTGCTGTGGTTAGTAGAAAATATGTGTGTGTGCGCTGCAGGAAGCCGTTGTCTCTCTCCGCTGGTATCCAGCTGGGTTTGGCAGTGGAGGTTTTGTGCAAGACCCTCTTGTGGAGAGAGAACCTCGGTAACAGCCAAGTCCAGGTGATAAAAACAAATAGCTACTGCGTTACGTGGGGAATTTTCGTGTTGCGAAGAAGGATGGGGCTCTCTTGGCGAGGGAGGGATGGAGGGATGGATGGATGGATGGATGGATGGATGGATGGATGGATGGATGGATGGATGGATGGATGGAAATCCTGTTGCTACACTCGTATGTTTTCACATCTTCTGGGTGAGGTTCAGAGCAGGGAGGCGAATGGTCACAACAGGAGCTCTGGCAGTCACCATGAGGATTTTATAACTGATGTGCCTCTGGGTCTGCAAATTTATAACTCTCTTTGCCAATACTATGGTTTTAATGTCCCTGGTTTTCTGCTATTCTGCTGCCTTTTTGGGTCTACTATATGCAGATCATGTACAATTTTGAGGTTGTGGGGTGCATGTTTGTGTGCTGTGTATTCCCACAGAAGCAGAGAAGGGCTTTGTTGTATAACGTATTCATGGAATAACGGCATCGGTAAAACTGGGTGGAACTAACTCCACATTTTACTCTCGGGATCCCTGATGTTTCTTAGAGCTTCCCTTTTGTCTGCTTCCTGGTTTCAGTGTGTTGAGCAAAATGGCACGGTGCAGAGGATGGGGGTTGTGTGCCGGGTGTTCGTACTCAGGTTGGGGCTCGGATCCCCGGAGCCCCGAGCCCAGCCCTAACTGGGCAAATGAAAAGGGGCCCTGCTGGTTTTGGGGGGTCAGGGTAAGTTGTCAGAGCTGTAAGGGGTATCCTGCCATCTAGGGGGGGGTGTACAACTGTTGCTTCATTTCCTTTTTAAATAAGCCCCAATGTTTAACTAAATCTTTTAATTTTCTTTGTTTGAAATCTCTCTCTGTAGTCAAAAAGCAAATCGAACTGAAGTCCAGAGGGGTGAAGCTAATGCCCAGCAAGGACAACAACCAGAAGACATCAGTGTGTAAGTTTTTTGGCTGCTCCTTACACTCTCCTTGTATAATGGTCTCCTTGAACATTTCATTTGACTTCCCGGTAATCTCTGAAACTTCGTCCCTCTTAAAAGTTTTAATGCCTTTCCCTCTCTTCCCTCTGCATTACTGCATCGCTCCCTCCAGTGCTCTATTCACAAGCATATACTAACTCGTCCAAGGGGGAACGGAGGGGATCGCTGGGTGCGCATTTAATATATACTGTATGCTTCCTGCTCAATGACAGACTGGCCTTCGCTACTTCTGGCCTCTTTTAGGGTGGAGAGTGTCAAACTGTAAACAATTTTGAAAACTGAATTAATGTTGCTGGTGTAAAATTAGGAGTAGGGTTAAGGATCCACGAACTGCACCAAAAAAGACCTGTTAGAAAATCTACGGAGGCAAGAGCAGCCTCTCGCTTTTTCTCTTCGCATTTTATTTAATCGTCCCTGCAGAAAAATCGTACCACTGTTGTGTGGAGGGTTTATGATACTGATTTTTATGGTCTCCCTATTAGGAACTCGAGGTTGATACGCTAGATGTGTGGTAAGATGTGTGGTCAGAGTGTCGCTCTGTCACCGGCGTGTTTTCCTCTTGCACTAAGCGAATCGATTCGGTCCGTTCATCTTTGCATTAGGTTCTTCTCAAATCAGAAGGAAAGGTCTTAGTTTCTTCATGCACAGGACTCTGCAAAGACCGCAGGGCTCTTAGGGGGACTCTAAGATTAAACAGGAGGGATCCGAATTAACTCGAGTTTATATAAATTCAAGTAGGAGCAGAATGTAGCATTTCTTAAAATATTTTTTAGAGGAAGGGCTATAATTGCTGATTTTGTTGCACAGTCTGTTACACCCATCAAAGAGGTACCGTTTGGACATTGCACTCACCTGAATTTTGGACGCAAAATTTGCTTAAGAAAAATGGATGAACTGAATTTAAAACATCACTCGCTGTCTGAAATGGAAACGGCTCACTTGTAGGCCCATATGAGAGTGCTTTGTAGTTTACAGTTTCTCAGGAGCAAAGCCCAACAAGGTAACTAAATAGCAGGATGGAAATTGCCCAAAATCTCCAGAGCAGAAAATGGAGGGGCATGTTTAGAGAAATTAATTCCATTTTAAGAAAAATCACTGCATGCAAGATGTTCCTGGTCCGATGGTATACTCTTGCCAAGAAGAATTTAATTGTAATAAACATTTCGGTTCGCTTACCTGAGAATGCAATTCTGTGGGAAGATACTGCTAGCTTTGGTTGTGGGGGTCCTGGGGGCAAACGGCGGGGTGTGGAGTGGGATAGTGCTCTCCTGGATATTGGGGAACGTGGGGAAGAGGAGGTCTGCACCGAGTGACAAATGTTAGCCTGCACTGGAGTCATTAGTTTACTCCATACAAGTATGCTGGTACTGAGAATATACAGGATTCCCGTTTCTCCTCCCTGGCGATGCTGGGCTGCTTCCCTGTGGCACTTTCACCTGCGGCTAACGAAGGTTGCTAATGACCGTTGTCAGCACCGTCCCCACCGGGGGCTCCGGGAAAGGCACCGAAGGCTGAGGGAGAGGCAGCGACTGAACTTCCCTTTTTAGCATATCCTGCTCTGTCCCAGTCGTGCTCTACTTTTGAGGATAAAAGTGTAGGAAGTTCTCGTTGCCTCTGCCCAGTTTATCCTCGCCCGACGAGAGCAGGCTCCAGTCTTGGAAGCTGTCAATTCAGCATCTTGTGTAGTGCTAATCTTGTCATATTTGATAAGGCAAAACAGAGTGTAGGAGGGCAGCTTAGCCTGAAAGCTATTAAGCTGTAATAACTTAGACGGTGATAGAACTGTGGCCCCAATTCCTTTCGGTTACCAGCGCGGTGCTGGCCACAGCCCTCCTGCCTGCGGCTCCTTCTGCCTGCGCGGCTCTGGGCAAGGTCTGAACTGTAAACCCGGATTAACCTCCCTCTTGCTCAGCTTTCTGCTCTCCCACAGTAAATTTTCCATGTCGGAAATGCTGATGCCAGAGAAGACCTCTCCAGAAAACGGCTCATTTTTCCAAAAATGGAGCCCAAAATGTTTTCTTCTTCTTTCCCTTGTTTTTTTTGATTTGCGTGGCTAGCCATGCCCCTCCTTCTCAAACTGTCATGCGCTTAGGAACCCGTATGTACATCCCAGATAATTACACAGGTGGGGACAGGCTGATTGAAGATCTGTGAAGTTTGCTAGCGTTGCTCTTATTTCATCTGGCTTGAATATCAGAAATTTAGACATTTCTATGTCTCTCGGTAATAGCTAGGGCTACACCATGCTTTATTTTCAAAGACTTTCTTACCAGCAATGTTTTCTAGTCCTCTTTGGACCTGTCCTGAAATTCTCCGGTGAGGAGTCTGTGGCCACCCGAGGCAGCTCCCAGCTGCGGGCTGGTATCCTGCAGGGATCCAGAGGGATTTCGGCTTTGCTGGCTGGATGCTGCGGTCACCTGCCAGATCCCACCCGGACAGATGAAAACCTGTGTGTTTCATGGGTCTGAGGGGAGGCAAAGTGTAGTCACAGAACAGCTGGTGGTACTATTTCAGAAAAAGAATATGTAAAAATACATAATTTTGGGGGGGAGGTGCTAATTGTGTTTGGTTGCAGTCAAATGTGTTTATTAAAATTGAAATCAAGTGCCTCGTACCGTTCACCATCCTGAAATTGTTTGGACATCTGGCTTTAATCATTTTTTTAGAGGAAAAATAACACAGCTCTGGAGAATAAGATGTAAGAAATAGTTTTAAATTTTAGATTGTATTTAGGAGGTGATTTCTTTGACTGCATGCAGTGTGTAAATGTTTATATTCTGGGTCACACAGTGGGAAAAACACGGTACTTTGCTTTTACAAAACAGCATCAAAGTTGTTTTTCTGACCTTTGAATGAGGCATACCTGAAAGTGCCCTGCTGGATGTTATTGGAAGGGGTTGTGTGAAGTAGTGCAAGTTCTGTGTATATTCAGATTTGTCAAAATCTATTTTAACTGTACAAGCGCAAAGTCGTTTTGGAGGTGTTGACCAGTTTTAGGTCCCGGCCAAGCGTATGGAAGCTCCTAGATAATTCAGCCTTGCAGCCAGCCTGTTTTCTGTGTCCGATGTCGAGGTAGGACTGGGTGTTGGTGGGTCACTGCCGTCCTGCAGCAGCCCGGAGCCGGCCCGGAGCGGCAGCGGAACCAGCCTGGGAATTCTGGCACAGGGTAACACGGCGTTGAGGGCAGCTGGTGCGAAGACGGTCTTTGTAAATGGTCTTTCACATCTGAAAGTCTGTAAGTGTTTTCGAACTCGCAGACTTATGAACTATTTGGAGACAGCAACAAGATATGAAACGCGGGTTTGGAATTCCCCCAGTTAAAAAACTTCCCGCTGGAAGTAGTCTGCTCCAGCGCCGGGGCCTCACAGCCCAAGCCTGTGCCCTTTTCGCACATGCCTGTTGCGGGACACGTGAGTATTGAACGGCTGGATCAGGATTCCCGAGGGTCTGGAATTGCTCAGCGTCTGGTCGCTGGGTGCGGGAGAACCTGCCCGGCGCTCCGGCGCGGGGAGCACACTCGCAGGAGGTTGCCTCTCCTGCTGTCATAGCGCTGGATTTCAGAAGCCGTTAACTTGGCCAGGTGGTTGCATGGAGAGTTAACTGCAAGCCTTAGCGGCACCATAAAGATCAGCCTTTTAAAAACAATTAATTACTGCTACAACCCTTCCCCTCCCACCCCCGTGCCAGCAGCAGCGCTCACGTGCACTTTATTTCTCAGGCTGAGAAACGTTGAGTCTTTGTAAAGCCTTTCTAGATTGTGCTTTAGTTCATATTTTACATTCCTAAATTCAATAAAAAACGGTCTCTTGGGAATCTATCCGTGAACTAAGTTTATTGATGTGGGGAGATACAGAGAACTAAAGAAGGTTCTCATTTTTTTTTAATGGATGGAGTAAATTACTGCAGCAAACACAGCAATCATAACTGGCTCTTAATTGAATACATGATAAGGAAGTTGTTGAAAAAATCAGGAGAATGAAGAGGTGGAAAACTGGTTCCATGGTTTGGGGGAGAGAATCCTTGAGCCTGTAATGTAGAAATTGAACAGTTCATCACAGTTTTTAAGAGCTATTGTTTTTCTGGTAGCCTTGAAGAATTAATTTTGGAGTGCTACAGCCCAGGCGTAGATCAGTCAAACCTTCAGGAGGATGAGCACAGAACTGACAGCAAGTTCTCAGCGTAACAAATACAACCCTTATGACCTTTGGTTTAGTTATGTTTGTGTGCATGTGTTTAAAGCAAAAGATAGAAGAACAGAAGTTTCTATAAGTGACCATCTAATCCATCTTCTCCTTTTCTTTTGCTTTCCTTTACATTTGCAAGTAAAATGTCCCAACTGTCGTGATACAGAGATATCTCTCCTTTCCCCTTGCTCTGTTTTATCTTACCTGTTCTCCAGTTTATCTACACATGTTATTTAGATACTAATAAAATGCTAGCTAACGAGAAGAACTGTTTTCAGTCTTCAGAAATGTGGTGGATAACTGAGAACCTCCCGCTGGTGCCTGGGGGTTTTGCTGGTCACCTGTAGCTCCCGAAGCTTTGAGTCGGCGGCTCCTGGGTTCGCTGTCGTCTGATCCGGGGCGTAACAAACGGATGCGACGCCGGTGCAGAGTAACTAACGGGGCTGTAAAAGGTGCTGTCTGGGTAGTCTGTTGACCACGGGAGAAAGAATGTGATGTGGAGAGGCAATTGAATCTGCCGTGCGGGGCTGTGAATGCAGACGTTCCTGTAGGAGCCGTGTTTGCGCGTGGGTGCGTTATAGGTGTATCTCATTTGCTGGGGTCTTACTCCGGAGAAGGTATAGAAGTAAGATCAGAAATCGTAGTACTTTTCCTTAAATACTGTGCTGACTTGTGACATGCAACCCTAGTTTGTACACTGTATCCGAAGCACTAACTTTACTTTGTTTGGAGACACACGTACGCGCAGTTACCGTGTTGCGTAGGTAGGCAGTGATTTAAGAAACGCTGAGGACGGCAGTGTCGCCCGTGTGCTTTGTTCAGCCGACCTTTCATTTCTCAGAACAGCATGTTGTTTTCAAGCACTGGCAGAGAGGGGCTCTCGGAAGCTGGTGGTGTCATTTGCAGAAGGACCCAACTCCTGGAGCAGGGTTTTCTCGTGGCTGCTTCAGTCATCAGGGCACGGTTGCTGAAAATCCCGGAGATGAATCCCTGGGCTGGGCAGGGGCTCCCTTCCTTCCCACTCTGATGTACGATCAGAATCGTTAGAATCTGTGAAAGGTGGCAGTAAAGCTTTGTAGCTACAGGACGCAGCCATCAAAAGAGACCATGTGCCGCTTTCATGCTTCTGTCTCTTGCTGGTGTCTCTGCTTGTCCGTGTGCCTGAGCTGAACGTGAAGATAGGAATACGCAGAAGAGGGAAAGCTCTCTCCCAAGAGTCTGCTTCCCTATAAAGCCCTGTCTCACTTCCTCTTTTGCCCTCAAACACGTGGAGGAGACTGGAGCACCAAAGTGTCGTGCCGAAACGCCGCGCAGCGGCTGTGCAGGAGGAAGACGGTGGGGCCAGCGCCTGCCCCGTCCCTCCGGGTCCATCAGCACGGCGCAGGGGGTGGCTCTTACGGCGGGGTGGGAAGGGAAGCCAGGAGAGACAAAGGCCCTTCCAGAGCTGAAGGGGATGGGATGAGGTGTTGGTGCCTAGAGGTGAGGAGGAGGTTGGGAGCTGTGAAGTCTTCAGCGCAGGTGGCCAGCAGATGGGTGTAGATGCTGGGATGAAAGCTCTGTGGGAGCAGAGTGATCCTTCTGGCCTTTTAGGAACAGTGTCTTGTCTTCCAGCTGTAGTGCCCGACTACGCGAGGTGCAGTTACCCAATAAATAATTAGCAGATTGGATGGTTCTGCCTTTTTGTGTGTTCCTGCCGTGCAGCCTGTGTTTGTGTAGACACTCCATGTGCTCATCTCCCCATGTCAATATTGACATGCATGCACCTCCAGATCTTCCACCGGCTTTGGTGCCATGCAAATCTCAAATTGTTGAGCCAACATGTCTGGTGTGAGAAACACACTTTATCACTGCACCATCATGCGTTTGGCAGTGGTCTTTGGGGCACTGTGCTAACACAGTATGTTTTGAAGTATAATTGAGATTTTTTTTCCTTTAATCTAGCAATAGGCAGAGGTAGAACGCAACCGTGCTAGCTCAAGATTCATGCTTTGCTGCTTCAGCATCATTGGCAAGAAGTGCTGCATTTTCCTTGCATCCTTCCCTCAGTGGTACAAGTCACATAAACTTCTACAGCTCTGACAAAATCGCCCCTTTGTCCCATATTATCATGCATTTTGGAATTCAGAATTGACATCAGCGTATTGCCAGATCTCACCTCATCCTTGCCAGAAGCCACCTGGGTTATGTCCACCCCGAGCCAGTGCTGGAACGCTCGTGTGCACCACTCGACAGGCTGGAGGGGGAAGGTGGAAATGGGGAGAGGGAGGTTTGAAGGGGTTTATTCAGTGCTGATCACCAGCCACTTCATAGGTTTCACGTTTGTTGGCAGTTCCATTAAGGTTGCTCCATACAATTTTTCACGTTCAAACTAAATTACTCGCTTTAAAGTGCTAGACTTGCATTTCCCTCTCCTTTCTCCCCTTTGTTCTGTGCTTGGTTTTCCCCGGTATCATACACCTGCCTTTTCATCGGGTTGTTTTCCTTCCCTGGCACCACTCGGATGGGCTGGAGGGGCGGTAGGCTGTCACCTTGGCGTGCCACAGGTGGCCGTTTCAATCACAGGCTTCGGAAATGGGCTGTTTAATTGGTGTAATTTTGCAGAATGACAAAACTCTTTTCAGAGGTACTTCTGTAGTGGAACGGAGGGAAAACTATGTCCCTAGCTGGCATTTCCTAGAAAACCCTTTGGTGTATAAACTGGGCTGAAATGATTCCAGTTACACTTGTTTCCAAAGCTGTTTTTCTCTAAACAAAATGGAACATGTTCAGGTTTTCAAGCTACCAGTTGCCATTTTTCTCTCCACATCCACCAAGATAGTTGATGAAAAAAATGTTTCTTTTGCTATTCTGTCTCTGTATGTGCTGTTTTTGCTTTGTAGTAACTCAGGTTGGTGTGTCCCAGGGACATAATATGTGTCCAGACCCTGGGATTCCAGAGAGAGGCAAAAGAATAGGCAACGATTTTAGGTAAGACCCTTTTTACGCGTGTGTTTGTGCATGCTGCAAAGCTACTGTCCAGAGCCATTGTGTGTGCTCCTTGGCATCCCGTCCTCTGTTTTCAGAGACCATCTGCACACCTCTGAATGCACGGTGTCTGGAAAGCTGGCTGAGACTGGTGCTGTTGAAGAACAAAGTGTGGAAATGTGAACGTGTGTGTTTGGGAGATTGTGGCCCAGCTGAGGATCTGTAATGATCTGTCAGAGCATTTCTCTTTTCACAGTATGGGTGTGGAGCCAAGCCTGTGTAATCAATGTTTGCTGTCATTCCCCCCGCCAGTTAAATGCAGAAAGAACTGTCTTAAACAGCAAAAAAATCACTTCTTGAATTACCCTAAGTCGCAGCGTGGCCCTGCCCCTAGTAAATTTGAGGTGACTTCCCAAAGCATTGGTACAGTTCTTTGTCAATAAGTATACATGGTGCTAGATAATTGTTTTCTTACGAAGTTTAAAACAATGCGGTTATTCCCTTGTAGCTGGCCGCGTTCATTTAAAGTGTGCAGGAATGAATCAGCCTGCTGTTAGCAATAGTGAATCAATATTTAATCTTATTTTGCCGTCGATGGCCGTTTTGTTCACGAGAAGTGTCTTTCCATTTAACCTGAGTCTATCAAATTCTCCTGAAATCCAGAAAATGGATCGGAGGGGTGAGGGCAGAGGAAAGAGAATTCCCAATAGTCCCTGAACGCCATAGGATAAATTTTCAGCTGCTGTAAACCGGCATTGTGTTGGTTCAGTGCATAAGGCAGCATTGGCTTAAACCAGCAAAGGATCTCAATCCGAGGCATAAAGAACAAATCTTTCTGTAGTAGGTAAAGATTTTTTTTTTAATTTTCTTTATAAGAATGCTGAGCATCTTGGCTCTTGGGGCTGAGCCTGTGCTCCCGCACTGAATAAAACTCCCACTGAAGTTGTACTGAAAGACTCAAATCTGTTCTTGGACTGTCCCCACCTCAGGCAAACAGCGCCCGGCGCAAGCAAAGGCACGAGGCGGCAGCTTTTACCCCTCCTTCCTTCCTGCTGTTGCCCGCGGGGCCGGCGAACTCGCTCTGCTCACCATTTGGAGGGTCACTGGGGCAGTAAAAAGCAAGTGACGAACCTGTTGCTGCAGAATTGTCTCCGTTCCTGACGTCACCCTGTGTTCTCTCCGCTAGGTTAGGCTCCAGCATCCAGTTCACCTGTAACGAGGGCTATGACCTGCAAGGGTCCAAGAGCATCACCTGTAAGAGAGTGAGCGACATCATCGTTGCGTGGAGTGACCACAGGCCGGTGTGCAGAGGTGAGGGGGCAAAAAAATTGTACCCGGTAATTAGGACGAATGAGCTCCTTAACGTCCCCTTCGTGCGTCGCCGGGTCTGTCCTCCAGTTTGTCGTCACTGGGTTGGGTCCCTCAGCTGGTGGGAGCCTCAGCCCGCCTGCGGCCCCCATTGCCCCATCCCGGCCTCGGGCAGGGGCACAGCCCGGAGACCCCTCCGGTGCCCCCAGCCCCTGGGGAAAACCCCGCGCTCTGCTGCTCCCTGTTCCGCGCTGCCCGGAGCGTGTTGCTGCTCTTGGAAAAGGGTCTCGCCAGCTTTGTGGTCAGAAGTCAACGGGGTCTTTATTCTTTTCTAAAGGCGACTCTTCTTTTCTGGCCGAGTGGGAGCGAGTAACGTGGGTGCAAATTTTTCAGTCTTTTCAGCACAAGCCCAAGAAAGAAACCTTTACTTGGTTCTTATGCAAATTTTTTACTCCAGAAATTCAGGTTTTAAGAAAAAACCCTGTTCCTGTCACATAATGGATGTAATGAAGCTATTTCCATTAACTATGGGGCTTCATAAGTTATTCGCTCTGCACCATATGGATTATCTTTGTGTCCTTTGTACACGTGTACTGTGTCCTCATCTCTTCGCAATGCTGTCTGTCCCCTTCCTTTCTCCTTCTTTCAGGAATTTCTTTTTATGGGATGAGGAGGAGAGGGGGGGAAAGGTGAAAGCCTGAGACAAAATCTGGAAAAGCTGGGATGGAGGGAGATTCTGTTAAACAGAACTTGCTGCTAGTAGGCAGCAATGTGGGATTACTTAGACCGTGGTTCCTACCCAGCGTGATCCCGATTATCCTGTGGCCCAGCCATGAGCCGTCAGCGACTGGAGTTTTCTTTCAGCAGGGAAAAACCTAATGCCCATTTTGCCCTTGGCCAATTTTGTTTTCATTCCCTCTCTGTCTCTAAAAAGTGGCATGCATAATTGTGATATTTGTAATGCTAATAATGAAACTTGTAATATTTTTAATTAAATCCCTCTAAAACCCTTAAAGTCATAAATTGGTATTTTTTCAGTTCTTTTTTCTTTAATTTCATCTGCCGGTTTTTTGAAGGCTTTGGAATCCCATCTAATTCTTGAAACAAGCCTAGAATAAATTGAATCAGTGTAAGAGGATATTTGGCATAAATATGTGACACTATAAAGGAAATTTATGGTGTCCTCTTGCAAGAGATAAGACAGGATTTGCCTGCATTATTATGATTCTATGAATCAACTTAATTTTTTTCTAACTGCTAACTTCTAGGGTTTTTTTTTTCGTTTTAAAAAGTTTTCCATTTGCTTTTTATTTCAGCTTTATACCACTTTTTTTCCTGTTTGTTCCATCTTGTTGTTGGGTACTGAGTTTCTCTCAAAGGGCAGCAGTCGGGGGGCCGGGTGAGACAGCTTTTAACCCCCCGGACTGTACCGGTTTCTAGTACCCCGTGATCAAACCTCTTGCCACTGTTGGGAGACTGTTCTGCAGCTTCCCCATCTGCAGCAGATTCCCTCTGGGTCCCAGGGAGACTCACTTAGTCCCTTTGTGCTCCTGTTGCTAGTAAAATGAGAAACATGTAAAAATGAGAAACTTGTAAAATGAGAACAATGGGATTTACCTGTTCTCTGTGAGGTAGGATGGGACGCGTGTGACGGACTCCAGGATGGGGTCGAATCAGAGAGGGCATGAGGAAGGTGGTTTAAGCGTCGTGGGTAGATGCCCTCAGCTCCTTCCTCAGCTGCTTCTCAGTGTTCCTCATGTGCCCACCTGTGTAGTCAAACAGTTTGGCCAGGAGATCGTTTTCCATGCTTTACTGCTGTTCGAGAGGGGAAAAAAAGCCTTGCAGATGCCACATATGCAAATATGGCACCTTTGAGATTTGAGAGAGATTAATTTTGAGGATCCGTCATGACAGCAGAGGCAGTTACAAAACCAGGATGCTGTTCTTCACATTTTCTGGTTAAATATTACATCAAAGCAATACCACAGGCAAAAAATTCCCTGCTTAAGCACTTTTCAGCTTCTACTTTACCTAAGATATTTTTAAGATTGGAAGTTGAGTTGGTTCTGAGTCCAAAAGTCGTACCACAATGAAGTCAGGCTTCACCTAATAAATACTTGCTCTGCAGTATTTTTTGACCTGCAAAGAAGAAGGGAAATGTGGCTTTTCTGGGGACATGAAAAAGGAGCTGCGTCTTACCTGGCATGTAGTTGTTTTCATTGTCCTGGACGTGAAAATTTGTATGTGGGGGCTTTAATATAGTAAATAAATAAAATCAGCCTGAGTGCTAGAGAACAGGTGCTTGTTGGTTGGTCTGGTGGTCCTTCTGTCTGATAGCCCTTGGAAACAACCCACTCATCTATTCATCACAGATAAGTCCTTCATCTGTGATTTTAGATGGAAAAAAAAGGAATCTTTTGGCTAATGAAAACAACACGGAACAACAATTTTTAATTCTCCCTCACTTCCTACTGTATGTGTCTCTATTTCTCTCTCCTCCCTAAACAAAGAACACCATATACATCCCAGAGCTGAGACCTCACTCCCCCATCTGTCCTGTTTTCCTCTCCGCAGCTCGGATGTGCGACACGTACCTTCGCGGCCCCAGCGGTGTGATAACTTCTCCCAACTACCCCGTACAGTACGACAACAACGCCTACTGCGTGTGGGTCATCACCGCGCTCAATCCGGCCAAGGTAGGTCTCGTGTCGCTACTTCCGAGTTGAAACGCCGCGTGGCTGTGCTGCTTCGGGCAGGACCACGCTCCGCTGTGCCAGGTTTCTGTTTCTGCTGGGGCGCCCCCCTCTCCCCCCGCAGACTTCTTCCACACGGTTCTCAGCTGCCTTTAAGGGCTGCAACACATCACATTCTCTCTCTGCTGAAAACTCGTCTTGTTAAAGGATGTAATTAAAAGCGAACGTAATTATTTTTAATCGAAACCTCTTTGATACCGTGGCGTGAATGGTGGTGAAATGCCAAACGGCGTAGCAAAGCATCTCGCGCAGCCAGCTCCCAGCTGGGGCAGGAAGGCAGCGCCAGCGATGCTGATTTTTCGCTGCCTTGTGGCCGGTGGCTGGCCCCTAACCAACGGGGGTCTCGGCCCCCAAAGGGCAGAGGGCAAGTGAGGAGGGAGGCATGATTTATCTGCTGCGATTTATGCAGCATTGTCAGTTTGTAAACAAGTCCTTTCTGTGTTCACTGAGGTTTGGAAGAGGGGAAGCGTCGTGGGGATCTTTTTTCCCCGCTGGTCTGCGTGTGTGATTCAAGTCTGCTGTCGCTGATCGTGTAGAGAACAAGGCTTGACTGCCCTGGCCGTGTAAGATCAAGTTCTTTCCATTTTCCACCAGCTCAGGGAGGGCAGCGTTCAGTGCCTCGCAGCTTTTTCCAGCCCTGCAAACTCTCCTCCAGATCTCTACGGGAACATAAGAACAAAAATTACTTTGCTGTGCAGCTCAAAATACACTTCCTGAGGCGTTGTTCGCCGTCTTCTGCTCTCGGAAGACGACAAGTTTCATTCTTTTTAGTATCTGGGTTCCTATTTACATCATCTCCATTAGCTCATGAGCAACTCTTGCATGCCAAGTCACTGAGCTCATGTGCTTATTCTGTCAATTATGCCTTGGTCCTTGCCGCTAGACCGCCCTGCCTCTTGGCACTCTGCCTTTTGCCTCCAATCTGAGGAAGGCATTTCACAAACACGTTAGTATCCCAGGATCTCATCTTTTGCTAGGAATTGTCACGGGCTGCAGAAACGCTGGCACCCGTCAGCAGTTGTAGCCCGCTCGCTGCCGCCGATGGATGGATGGATCCCAGCTCCAGCGCTTCTCCTCCCGCTGGAGCCCTGGCCACGGCCCTGTGGCTCGAGATGGGGCTGGGTCCTGCTTCTCTCCCCCCACTGACCTCCGTCCAGGCCTTTAATAAGTGCTGATTGCTGGTGGATTATGATTTTAAGGAGGAGTATTCCTGGGTTCCAATTTCAGATTGAGCTTGTATTTAAAGGGCTGTCATTAGCTGGCCGTTTCACCCAGCGGATGTCTCGGTTTGGCTGCATAGGAGCCTCGTAGCAACCCAAATTCTGGGAAACTGGAGTGTGGAATCAGGATATTTTTCAGCACTGATTTATTAGGAGTGATTTACTGGTTAATCAGAGCCAGGAGGTTCTCCTTCATCAGGGTAATGTGCGAGTGGAGAACAGACCACATGTAACAGCAGCTATTACTGCTGGAGTGTCAGCTGTGTTCTTCAGCCTGTGGCCTGCAGACCCCCGGGCGAGCACAGCCGTGCGTGGACAGCAGCA
Organism: Chionis minor; assembly: GCA_013398295.1. Taxonomy (NCBI): domain Eukaryota; kingdom Metazoa; phylum Chordata; class Aves; order Charadriiformes; family Chionidae; genus Chionis; species Chionis minor. Next base: position 388,101 of record VZSF01004178.1, read on the forward strand.
TTCTAGGCTGTGGTATATACATTATATATATTGTACATATAAAATAATCCTCTGTGTTTAGAAAGAAGTTGTAGTGAGCTAGACATGGATGTGCCCTGGGCGTTACGTAGACTAACGCTTCCATTTGGGTTTTCCGGTACAAATTCTGAAGGAGGAGATGGCCCGTAAGCATCTCTTGGCAATTGATTGCCATGTCCACTGTTTATTGACTCTTCATCATGTTGCTTTCACGTTGAATGTTCAGAGTCTAATCTTCAGCCCTGCCCTTTTGCTTTTCTGCCAGCATCGCACACAAACTTTTCTGCTTTTCCTTCAGCAGTGTGACAGGACGAGCTTCTCCTTCTCCTCCTTTTGTAAGCTCCTTGGGCAGACTGTCACGTTTTTCAAAAACTTCCTGTCTTCAGGAACTTCTACGCGCAAAGTATCTCCTCTTCCCCTGGTTAGTTTCTTCCTCAGCTTTTAAACCTGTGTAATAATAAACAGTTGAATAGAAAGCAGAATCTGCAAGTCCCAATCCTCAGCTTTTATAAATCATAGAGGTGACTGAAATTGGTAAAATCCATTCATCTCAACACTTCCCAACTTGGAGCAGCAATTCAGTAGTCCAAGAAACAGTAGTTTGTGCTCCATGGGCTGCACCAGCATCTACTGGAGAGAGGTGTAGCACAGCCGAAATAAGGACGGGTTGGTCAAATCAGTGGCTTGTATTAGCTGTGTAGAGACTGCCCTTTTCTTTTTTCTTTGCAGTGGTAAATAGTTCATGAGCAGTATCAGTTTACAAAGGGTTTCTGGATTTTGGATGTTTCATCCTGGAGGCGTAAGGTGCAGGTAGGCAAGTGCCTTGGCCCCGTTGGAGCAGGGAGGAGGAGGGCAGGGAGGAGCGCAGTGGCTGCGCTGGGGCACGGCTGCGGTGCCTGCCCGTCCCTCGCACCTCCCGTTCATGGAGCCGCTCCGCAGCCCGGCCCGTTCCTCGGCGGTGATGCCGGAGCTCAGCATGGCCCCGGAGCCCAGGTGAGGCGCGTGCTTCCTTCTGCTGCTCCTCGGGACGATGGGAAACAGTGGAAACAAATCAGCTGCCGTAACTGTTTTCTGCTGTTCAAGGAATTCATTGAGGCTCCAGAAACCCAAGTTGTGCAGACAGAACCATATCAGATTGGTGAGGATGCAAAAAGGCACGTAGATTCACTGGTACGGAGGGTTTCTTTTGTCCAGCAGACGGCTCCCAAGGCTGATGCCTGGGTGTGCGTAACCCAGTATGGCACTGGGAGCTGCTGGTGCAGGAGTTCTCATTCCAGCTCGGTCACTGGTGTTCCTGCCTAACAAGTCTTGTAGCATTACCGACCTAAAGGAGGGCCCACGTTAGAACCCTCCTTTAGACCCGTTAAAGGAGGAACCATGTTAGAAGGAGGTCGTAGCGAGGTGGGGGTCAGTCTCTTCTCCCAAGGAACAAGCGACAGGACAAGGGGAAATGGCCTCAAGTTGTGCCAGGGGAGGTTTAGGTTGGATATTGGGAAAAACTTCTCTACCGAAAGGGTTATCAGGCATTGGAACAGGCTGCCCAGGGAGGTGGTGGAATGGCCGTCGCTGGAGGTATTTAAAAGGCGGGCAGACGTGGTGCTGAGGGACATGGGTTAGGGGTGGTTTTGGCAGTGTAGGTTATGGTTGGACTCGATGATCTTGAAGGTCTCTTCCAACCCAAGTGATCCTATGATTCTATGATTCTAACCATGTTGCTAAATCAGCAGATTCACCTCCCCAACTCCGGTGGCTTTGTGCGCAGAGGCCACGACCTCTTCGCGGCACGTTCCCCGGCACGGGGGAGGCGAGGATTGAAGATGAATTAATTAAAATGCCGGTAAAATACTTTGAAGATATAAAGCATTATGGGCCTGAGCTGAAGCCTGCTGAAGTCAGTGGTAATCTTTTTATTGACTTGAGTTGTCTTTGGATCAGGTCCTGTTACATGAAGCTTTTAATATGAGCGATGGGAAAACCACCGAGCTGAATTTAGAACTCATTTGCAAGTCATCTGTTCTATATTTGGAAAAGAACTGGGAGACGGATTCAGTGAGCTACATAATCCCCTCGAAGTTTGCTCAGAAACCTACATAAACAGTATTAAGGGCATAGTGCTCTTCAGTTGACAACTTGGAATTATTTCCTATACAGAGGGTGACATCAAACCTGTTTGGGGGATATTCAGGATATATAGGCTTTTTGTTGGTCCCCAGTGCCACGGGAATTAATTTCAGCCGCAGTGGAAAAATAAATCACTTGGGAACTGAGAAATGCATATGATAATTGGTGAATTTGCATCAAAACTATTTCTGAACCTTCTTGACATAATGGATGTTACCGGTTGATGTTTCTCCTGGGGTTATTCTCACCTGGAGTCTAGCTAGCCAAATAAAGCCCTGTCCAAGCTTCTTGTGTCATCCGGGGAGAGAGATGGGCCCCTCCAGGGGATGATTCATCCCAAATGAGGATAGATGCTGGAGGTTGGGCAGAAGCTGGGGGCAGATGAGTAATATGTGCTTGTAAAGCATTTGAATATAACTGCAAGAGGTGCTGTTCTCCACAGAGAGAATTATTGGGTTTTTTCCTATGAATGTGACTGCGTTTCAAATCACTTTGCAGTACAAAGCCTGAGAATCAGGTGTCGTATTCCAGCTTATTTTCTTGACTTTGCTAATTGCTTCCCGTCACTTCAGTAGCTTAAAATTGAGGTTTTGTGTCATCCATGTATTTGTGTGTGCTGGTAGGTCTCTTGTTGTTTAATGAATCATTAAATAATTTTCAGCTTTCAGACCAAAAAGAAAATAGGAAAATGGATAAATAAATACTGTATTCGGCATCGTGTTCCTGTGCCACAAGGTTACAGTCTTCAGTATACTAGAATGTAATTAGTTATTTAATTAGGGTCAGACTCCTTAGAATGCAGTTTACTTGAATGACTGATTTAACTAATGATGTGTGCCGTTTTACAGTACTGTGTTCTTTGTATTAATTACATTATTCCATCATTACATGGTTTAATAATAATCTGCACAGGTTAATATTTCAGTACTACTACTACTACTACTAAAATTAATGGTTCCAAACTTCTATGAAGTAGCACACAAGCTCCTGTTCCACAATCCTTTTTGGTAATCCTTTTGGGCTTTTGGGCAATACCCTATTTTCAGAATGTCGTGGCTGAAATATCTAATTTGCTTTTCTCTGCATTTGAAAAGTATCAATTGCATTCAGACGTAGAAGATGGTAGCACGTGACAGTTCAGTCTGAACTATATGTACACCCATTATTTTTTAAAGAACACTCAAGCCGTTCAACGTCTGACTAACTGGTGCTTTCTTAAGAGGTTGAAGTTGAGTGGCTTTTGACAGAAAAATGTTGTCAGCTTCCTGCAGAGTCCGTAGAAGCCTTGAAGAGACTGTGAAGGCACGTTCGTGTTTAATGTAACCGTTAATTATTGCTTCTGGGTTTAACTATGGAACTTTTATCCCTCTGTGACTGCACACGTGCTCAAGTGTTTGCAGGAGGAGCTGATTTTATAATAGGCAAGAAATTACAGGACACAGATTTTGGTTTCCCTGTGCCTCGCTCCCTTGGCCCCAGCCAAGAGGTGTTGGGTGGCATCACCTACGTGTCTGTGGTCCTTGACACGCGTGTAGGTCCTTCTTGTTAATTGCTTTTGATAACTGCCGTGTTGTGTAAGCAAAAACGAGTGTGAAACTAAATTTAGTAATTTAGTCTGTTTAAAAGTTAGGAAATGGAATATATTTACAGTTGCATGTACAAAGGTCTGGATACATTCAAGCGTCTATGTGCTTTCCTGAATCTGGTCAGTTAAAGAGCTCTAGGAAACCCAGTTCCCATTGATTGCTCCTGGCGCTGTGGATGTAAAGCACTTCTGTAAATTAAGCTCTTTTCCTTTCCTGTTTGTGCTGTCTGAGGCTGGATTAAGACCTTTGTCCCCGAAGTCACATTGTAATTTTCAGTTACTTGAGAGTAATAGATTTCAAAAGCAGCCCAGAGACTTGGGACGCAAAGCTCTCGGCTTCTGTGGGACCTCTGCTCCTCAAGGATACGTAGAGGCGACGTAAATCGAGAGGGGCCGGAAGGTCGCGGGAGAGAAAACACAGAAAACAAACAGTTGTGGACAGTTATTATGGCGATTGTGTTTGCAGACACCTTGAGACAATTTCCTTGAGCTACCCCAGTGGTAATTCACGGAGAGTCTTTCCTGGTCTGACAGAAGCTTCTGAAAACCAGGGGATCTTCCTGAGCAACACAGAGCAACAGACAGACTCTCCGCTCGCAGCGTGTGTAACAAACACGCTGCCCATATGCGCGTTCAAATCCATCACCATATTCTCAGGTTTATGAAAGAAATAGGTGAAAAAAAGCACGCTGAAATCCCAACACACATATCTTTATCAATAAAGTCATCTAGAAAATCAATAGATAAAGCAGAAAAATCTGAGAGGTAATTTCGCTGAGAGCTCAATCTGTCTAGAGAGAAGTGCTACAGTGCTATAAAAAGTGAGGACGGTCACCTTTGGCAATGTCCTCAAGATATTAATGCCCTTATAAATTGCTCCTCGATAGGCAAACAGATAAATAAACGAGACAAGGGGATCTGCTGGCTGCCTTGGCAGTTGATTCATATTAACATGCTGCATCTTTGCCAGGTTATCAAACTCACCTTTGAAGAATTTGAACTAGAAAGAGGATATGACACTCTGACAGTGGGTGATGGAGGACAAGTCGGAGACCAGAAAACTGTGCTTTACGTGTAAGTAGCATGTCCTTTGTCCCTGGGGGAAATCCACGCCGAGGCTTGGCCTGACGGGATGCGGCTGATGTGGTGGGGTGAAGGAGTCCCGATTTGCTCGCTCTGCCTCGCTGGACGGTTTATGTGCTGTGTGGGTCTTTTTGGTGGAGACTGACTATTCTTGGCCATCACGGTCTCTTGGGCTTCAGCTGATGGAAAGGCTCTTACCTCTTGAACCGCCTTTGTCAGCGCCCCTTAGAGAGAGGCCGAGGCCGTCCAGGGAGCTGAAGGAACAGGATTAAAGTTTGAATACGAGAGTAAATGCAAATCAGGCAGAAACTGAGAACTGTTTGGATCTCTCTCTCTTGTGCTGTCCTTCTCGTGCAGTCATTTTTAACAGGGCAAAGCGTCTGTAAATCAAAATTATCTTTGAGTGACAGCCTGAGCATTTTACACCCGGTGTGCATTTGTGTAAATGAAGACAAATGCTTCTGCAAGGCTGAAAATTGCTCTGCCTCGGTCTGTACCCTTTAGCCTGCAGATGCGGGTTCTGTGGAGGTTCCTTCAGTAGAGAAAGCATTGTAGATAGCCCTACTCTCCTTCCAGGCCTTCCTTATATCAGTGTTTCCCATCTAAATATGTTTTTGGCAGGGTTTTGGTTGTTTGGAGTTGGTTTTTGGGTTTGCTTGTTTGGTTTTGTTTGTTTGTTTTTTGGTTTTTTGAATTTTAATTATGAAGAAAGGACATTGGACCAGTGAAGGGTCAGTCCAGCCATCCTGAAGGAAGAGATGAAATCTCTGATGCTGCCAGTTTTTAGAATAAAGATTTGCTGCGTTGTCAGTCTCTTCTTTATAGCAGATTTGAAGACCAAGTGCTTTACGTTATAGTGCAGCTAATACAGGGAATAAAAGGGAAATGGGCTCTGTATTGGCGTTTGCCATCTCCTGCTCAGTGCTTTATAACTGGAGGTGGTTTTGGTTTCAGTTGGACGGAGCGTGTCGATCGGAATGGTAGAGGAACGTGTGGGTTCAGAGATCAAAGGCGAGGGCTTTCGCTGGCCCATGTGTTTTGCAGCACGTCAGCATCAATTTGTGGTGTCTGCTGTTTCTTCAGGCAGTTCTGAGGTTGGTGAGAGCTCTTGGCTGCTGGATTTTGATGGAGGTGGCAGTTGGCGTGCGCACCCCTGAGAGGGTTTTTCCCACTTTGAACTTTCCTGTCTCTCTGAATTGTAGTTTAAGGTACAGGGTGTGCTCCACTGTGCACCCTGCGAAGGAAGCGGTTGCGGCGGAAGCGGATCCCTGTGTAGCATAGGGGTAAGTCAGGATCTTTTACAACAGCCTCTAGAAAATGCCACTGTTGGAAAACAACTCACTGTTGGAGTGAGCCTCGATCATCTTGCAGGAGGCTGATAATTCTGGTTAACCTGATGATGCTGATGGCTTGTGTTTGCCCTTTCTCCAGTAAAGTCTCTCTGTTCCTTTTCTGAAGGGTCAGTGAGAAATCGATTTGTGTGTCGTTCAAACACGATTGCCATAATTGTGTATGGTTCAAATCCACTTTACTGAAGAAACAATGATTCTGCTATAGCTTCTCTGAATCATTACGGTAAAATACTGCGTAGCTTTATAGAAATCCAAAAATTTAAAAGCTGTTGGGCACCTCAGGGTGCTGAACATTGGGGAAATCTCTCTCGCTCTCGGCGTGTCTGTTCTGAGCACCACGATTCGGCACTGCGAGCGCAGTGTGTGACCTGGTGTGGCCGTGCCACCGTGCGCCAGTCACGGGAGAGTCCAGAGGCAGCGGGAGCAGTGGGTCGTGCGCCAGCGCAGGGGTGGGCTGGGTGCCTGAACTTCCTGACTTCAGGTCACCTTTGAGCACCCGCAGGTATTTTGTCCTCATCCTGGAGCTCAGACGTGCCCCGTGACTGCGTTTGGGTGCTGACAGCCTGGCTTCTCGCCGTCTTGGGGTGTCGCTTGCCTCTCGCGAGTGAAGATGTTAAGCCACTGGTGTTTGTCAAAGTCTCAAATGTCTTGAGGGCACCTGCAAGGCCAGGTCCTGGAGCAGAACCAGGGAAGAGTCACCGTGACTTTCGGAAGGAGTGTTTGAAGTGATGAACGAGACGTTGGAACCAGGGCTTTCAGCTTTAGTGTCTTAACTTGAAAGACTCCCTTCTTTTCTCTCTAATCAAAAATGTGTAAGAGCAAACGGCTCTCCAAAAGCTACTCTAGCAAAGCTGTTGTACGCTTTCCAGCTGGAAAGAGAGTATTTCATATTGTGTTTTTTTACTTCCTCCTCTTCGCTTGTTTTTCTGCATGAATCAGCCTCCCACTCCATTTTCACTTACCTTAATGTTTGCTTATCTTTTCGAAATCTCTGTTTCTCTGAGGTTCATTTTACTATACGTTTCATTTCAGAACGTGAACGCCAGTGATACTGAGGTCAGGAACTCTAACCTGCAATGTCTATAAAGTCAAGTCTGATTATTGCAGAAGTGTTTGTAATTAAAGTGTCACAGAGCATTTCACAGCTGATTGGTCAAAATGTGCAAATTACTGCCAAGGGAGCAGTTTGTAATAACTTGCTGAAATGATTTCTCATTCCATCTTATTTTGTTTGCCTAAAGCCCATGAAAAATTTCCTAGATTTGATTTTAATCATTCCATATTTTCCCACTCTGCATTAGCTACTCAACACCTTGCTAATGCAAATTTGGAGTATCAGAGACTGTCCACGCAAGGTGCGGAGTCTGGTATCTTCTCCCAGTGCAGGAGAACTTTCCATTAAATTGCTGATGCTAATCCTAACAGGGAAGTTTATTTATTTTTTTAAATCTGGGAAGATAAGTTGAAAACTAATGAAAAGTGAAAGAGGTGTGAAGACCACAGAAATACTCCATTTTGTAGTGAACGTGGCTGAAAGTCCGCGGACAACTTTTCTCCGCAGTTGCTTCCGTCTTACCTCCTGTCAGCTGAATTCAGGTATCAGGCTGGATATCCAGTGGATAAAAGCTGTAGTGTTTTTTGGAGGAATCAACACGCAGAAACCGAACCCTGTCACACGTATGAGTTCCAATTTCTTACTCTTCATTTATTCTCGGCTGTTTGAGAGGAGCTGCAGCCTTTCAAATCAAGAAATGCATTTGAATGAGCTTGCACAGCAGCAGACGTTATCCCAAACTGAGGAATGAAGGACCATTTGTTTCCAGTCTCACTCTCATCCCTGTAAAATGCATCTCGCAGAACATAACAGATTGTTAGGCTGAGCTTTCTGACTTGCAGAGAGGATTTTGTTCCCTAAAGTAACAAGCACCCAAATCAATCATTCAGCTTGTTAAAGTGGAATGGGGAAGCACACAGAAACCTTTGAAGCGCCTTGTTCTGAAGATTTTTCTCTTGGTATGTTCCTCATTCCTGCCTGTCTGCTGCTTAAATAACTGGAGAAGAATCAACAGTAGCACTTCTTCTGCACTCCCCGTCAAACTCTGCGGCTGCAAAACAGTCGTTAAAACAAGATTACTGCTTAATTTACCCGCACCCTGGGATCAATAAAATTTCTGATGCAGGTCAAAGCAATAATAGAGTAAAAGTGGGGGCAGAACTGGGAGAGCTTTAATGGGCTTGGGAGACGTGGACGTGATTTTGGGGAAAAACACGCTCCAGATTCCCTGGCCAGAGCTTGGGCGGTGAGTGGCGTCAGGTGTTGGAGTGGTCCCCGGCGCGTGTGGGACTGGTGAACGTCTCCGGGATGGGGAGGAGAGCTGCCTACGGCACGGATGGTCCCGTTGACGCTGGATACCTGTAAGGCTGTCGGGAAGAACCTGGCACTCGGCAGGTGGCCAGCGCTGAGAATGTCAAGCAAGTAGAATGACCCTTCAAGCAGCCATTTGGCTTCGCTCTGAACAAACAGTAATTGGCGGATCAGCCGTACCGTCTCCGATTACCCAGGAAACTGGGAATTGCAACAATTATGCCTGGAGGTTGCAAGTTACATTTATTCACAGGATGCTATCAACACACAGCTGTTGGGTTCGTTCCCTCGCAGCGCTGGTTTGCAATAATTCTGCCTGGAGAGCTCGAGGATCAATTTTATCAAGAAGTCTTTCAGGTGCTGCTATTGTACTTGAGAACGGTGCCAGGCAGAAGCCGTAGCTATACATATGGATGTATTTAGATTTAAGCAAACACTACAGAAAAAAAAACCACCTATCCATTTGCAGTAGCTGCACTTAAGGTAATTTATAAATTTATCCCAGATGATACCTTAGCAGAAATAGTATAATAACAACATCAAACACTGCCACTAAGACAGGCAACATAACACTCGCACTCCCGTAGTAATGATCCCTTCCCACGCGGGGTTACTCTGTTTTCCAAGCGGAGGGAAGGGAAGGAGCTGTGCTCGGAGCCGGCATTCCTGTGGGCGTAAGTGCCTGCACTGGTGCTCGTGTGGGTGGGGGATAACACTCTGAAGCCGTGTTGAACCACAACGAGGTGATTAATCCCAAGGGCTGAATGAGCACACATGGCTCATTAATACGGATGGATTGGTGACATTTTTCTAAAGCTCTTCAGCTCTCCTAGGAGTATCCTTCAAGGGTCGGCAACGTCCCCATCATCCCGTACTACCTGGATTAGTAGCACTTTTATCGGGCTCACAGGACGTTCAGCAGATTTTGAGACTCGTGCCTTGTCTTCCAGGGCTTTTTTGAGATCCTCATGGAAGCGTCTCTGTCAGGATAGAAATGTAGCAGAGAATGTGTTGAAAGCAAATTTTTGTAATAACTAGAAAATACCTCTAAAAGCAGTTAAGAGGATTCAGTCACCAGTATAGGTTCTGGAAATTTTGTTTGTTTGCTTGCATTTTGCTTCACTGAGAAAGGAAGTAATTACTATTGATGCTGGATAATATATTGTAATAATGGTACTAAATTGTAATTATTGTGCTGGTGGTGGTGGTAATAACTTGCAGGCCCTCAGCTAGAGTAGAAGACTGGCTGTTTAGGGGTATGCAAAAGCATACCAAGAGGCACATCAATCTTGAAAATCTGCCGGGTTTTTGGAGTGTTTTGGGGTTATTCTTAATTGTGTTGGCGCTGCTCTCGTTATTTTCCGCTCCTGTAGAGCTATATGTGGCCTTTATTTTGCCGGGAAGATAAGTTTGGGGAGAAATACAGGCTGTTTACTTGTTCTTATTTATTTTTACAGCTTGACTGGCACCACAGTCCCCGATCTCATCGTCAGCACACACCACCAGATGTGGCTCCTCTTTCAGACAGACAGTGTCAGCAACTTGCTGGGATTCAAAGCAACGTATGAAGGTAATCTGGGCGTCTCTCTCAGTATTTACCCGTTTCAAAAGGATCAGGAATGAGATGGGTACAGTTGTTGGGCAGAAAAGAAAGAAGCTTCTCTAAATATATTGAAGCTCTGCAGATTTTTCTTAAAACTGAAGCTTTGCTCCAATAAGAACAGCTTTCATGATTTCTTTTCCAGGAGAGCAGACTGGGTGGGTAATGTTTCATTGCCATGTCATCTGCTTTGTTGGAAAAGGGTTGGTGCCTTTCAGCGGATGGCAACAGACTGTGTCTGCAGGAGAAAATGAGATCGAGTGATCAGTGGTTCCAGTGGATTAGTGCTATCAATTACTTTGAACTTTGACTGGTCTGGAGTATTTCAAGTGAAATAAAAGTTAGTGCCGGGATTTTTCAACATGTGATTCGTGATTCCAGCTGAAGCTTGTCTTATATTCCCAGTCTGTCTTTAGATTTTTCCCGAAATATCCATGTCGTGCCTCCTCATGGGGAGTGAGCCCCCAGGCTCCGTCCTTTCCTCCGCGAGCGCTGCTCTGAAGAAGGCAGAGTCCTTCCTCCATCCTGTAGTTCCGTGCCTGCGGAGCGGGAGCGTGTTCCCGTGCTGCAGCCGCCAGCGCAGACACACGGGAACAGTTCCACTTAGAGATGTCAGCTGCTTTTTGGGGTTGTTGTCATCTTGTATCTCTCTTCTGGGCACTGGATGCCTTTTGGTTTTCTCCATGGCCTGCCGATACCGGGGATGGGTTACTCTTGGCTCTGATGTCTAAAAGCAGGCACACAACGCTTCCAGGCACGGCGCTGCTCTGGAAACGTCTGAGTACCAGCAGCTTCCGTTGGCATCAGCAGTGACCTTCAACTCTGTTTCTTTCAAGGGCCCTAAATACACGTGAAGAGCTCATTCATTTTTAAAAGTGTTTCCCTGGGACCGACCATGTTTCAGGGAAGTGTCTTACTGTGTCCAGGCTGGGACCTGCCACGCTGGTGCTGCGGATTGATGCTGGAGTAAGGGCAGTTTGGGAGCCTGAGGGGACCTGCCCTACCGGAAAACCTGGCTGGAGTAAATGCCAGTGTGTCCAGGCTGGCTGAGCGGTGCCTCAAAGCAGGAACCGAGTTGGGATGCTGGAGTATTTACAGGATTGCGGGACCAGGTCAGCAGGAAGGTCATAGAGAGACATGGATAAGAGATAACGGCATTGAAAGAAGGAAGAGGCAAATCCAGGCTGATTGTCCGGGGAGCACCGTGATGGTGGTACCGGCTGTGCCTGCAGCAGCCGGAGAGCTTGTGCTTGGCGGTAGCTGCGGTGTGTGATGCGTCTCCTGCCGCGTTGGCGGTGGGTTCTTGGCAGGCCGGCGGTGTGCCGCTGCGCCCCTGCCTGCCAGCTGGGGGTGGGCAAAGGCACCCGCCAGCTCTGCGTCGAGAGCCTGTCTGCTCTGTTCATCTCATCCAAAGGGCAACGTCGATACAGACTTTCGGTCTCTTGATAAATCTTACGTTTACCCCATAGCGCAGCACATACAGTTGCAAAGCACATGATATAGGGACTCCCTTACGCTGTTGTTCATCTCCTGTGAACTTTGGATCTATAAGGGCTTGACTTTTTCCTCCTCTGACTGGCTTCGATGTTGCTGGCAGCTTGATCTATAGCAGAGCTGAGCTGCTGCTGCTCCCTGTGACCTCCCCAGCGGGTTTGGGGATCACCGTTATCATTCATGCTTTGGAGTCCTGCTGCATGGACCTCCCAATGTCAAATGTGCTTCTCCCTTCCCTACTCATCAGCTTGACCTGCCCGGGTGCTGCCTGTTCTGCTGTGCTCCTCCATGTCCAGAACCTCCTAGAGAAGAGAAGGGAGGGTTCTGGCTCTGCTGTCCCCTGAGGGACCCTTCTCTGGGCAACATCTGTCCTTTGCCTGTATTAGAAGTAGAGGCGACTCTCTGCCCATCCTTCAAATCTTTTCTCTTTTTCTGGGTGTCTTTGCAGTTTTTGTACAGCAGCTTCTTGACCTTGGAAAATGAATTTGTGCATGAACAAAGAAACAGTCCCTGCCTGAGGTCCGTGCTGGCGCTGCCCGGAGGTTGAGCTACCCCCCGCCATCAGCCAGGTCCATAAAACTCCTTTAGTTTTTGCAAATGCTTTGAGTTACAAAGCAAGAGACATTTAAGTAAGAGGCAATTAGCACTTGCCAAATACATTATGAAATTATATGCAACTTACTAACTAGTTTCAGTGCCAGTTTTATGGCTGCGCTTCTTCCTAATTGTGAGAGGAAAATTACAGCTAATGGAGCTATATAAAGTCAAGACCAAAAATCTGCCTAATAGAAGGGCAGAATATTGCTTATAGAGTATGTTTAAATAGCCATCTATCCTGAAATTTGTAAGTTTTAGTGTACGTGTTAAGTGCAATCGTAAAGCCTGTTGCATAAAGCTGGAACGGTTACGCCAAAGAGATTTATTGATGTGCAGATTGAAGGGCCTGGTGGAAGGAACACGCTGAGGAGGGCGACGCGCCTTCAGAGTTTTCATAGAGGGTTCCTGTGGAGGAGGAGCCAACCAGGTGCTTTTGCTTCACTTGTGGGCAAAGAGAAAGCAGATTTGCACCAGGAGGACTCTACAAGCCACAAGGTACCTACCAGGTGCGGGTTTTGCCAAATCTGCACTGCAAGACTGGGTGCTTTTGGAACAAACGCTCAGCGGGTGTAAATCAGGGTGACAGCGTTGACTTTCAATGAAGCTGTGTCCGTCTCTACCAGCTGAGGATCTGGCTCGTTAATGTTCGTGAAGATTACTTCTAAATCTCCCGTGTCTCAACTGCAGCCGCTTTTATCCTTTTAACAGACATTCTCTCATGATAGCGAACAATGTTTTTGGATTTCCAGCGCTTGTCAGAAGAAATTTGTATTAAGCTCCACTTTGCTGGAAAAGTCCTTTCTTTCTCACGACTGATGGGTACTGCAATTTAGTGCTTGACTTGTGAGAGGGCTTGCAGCCTCCCGGGGTCCCGGGTCGTACCTTCTCCTCTCTCCCCTTTCATCTCAGACGACTCCTGAGAGTGCCTTCCCCTAGAGCAGCCCGGCGCCTTCCACCACCGTCGAAACGCTGCTTTGGAAGTTCCCAGGTCAAGCCCTTGTAACAGCTGGAAATAAATAATTCCTTCCGGTAACGCTTTCAAATGTTCTTGAGAAAGGTAGGGTTTATTGAGGAGGATTCAGCCTCCCTTAAACTCATCCACAATCCCTCTGCAGTTACGTTCCACATCGGTGGACTGAAGATGCTTGATCCTCCTCTCGGGAGGTGTGGGTAAAAATGTGTGTCTCTTACCGATGAGCTTGAGGTTCTTACGAGCAGTGGTATAAAAATACATCAATAGTACAAAATTCCGCGGTAAGAGATAGAAATACTACATATTATATTTGTAGCGAGGTGGGGGTCAGTCTCTTCTCCCAAGTAACAAGCAACAGGACAAGAGGAAATGGCCTCAAGTGGTGCCAGGGGAGGTTTAGGTTGGATATTAGGAAAAACTTCTTTCCCAAAAGGGTTATCAGGCATTGGAACAGGCTGCCCAGGGAGGTGGTGGAATCGCTGTCCCTGAAGGTATTTAAAAGACGGGTGGACGTGGTGCTGAGGGACATGGGTTAGGGGTGGTTTTGGTAGTGTAGGTTATGGTTGGACTCGATGATCTTGAAGGTCTCTTCCAACCCAAGTGATTCTGTGATTCTATTCTAAAACATTAAAAAAATAGAAAAGCCAGATTTTAATTTAGTCTTACATTTATATATTTTTAATATAAAGTGATCATTTAAAATTAAAACTAGATTTATAGACACATTAATCTAGTTTAGAAGTCTGTTGTAGAGCTGACTAAGGTCTATGTTCTGAACTACCCGTGTGCTGCAGGTGGGGGATGATTAAACAATATTTATTGTTGTGGAAATGCTGACCGAGTGTTTGGCTCTGGAGAGCTTAGCTCTTTACAGCTGAAATGTAGCCCCATGGTGCTAAGAGGCTTAGGAGCTCTGCAGAGCTGGAGCCTGAAGATTTCCTCTCCTGACCTGTCTGGTTTTAAAGAAACCAGTGCTGCCCGGGGGGTTTGGTGGGGACGCTCGCTGGGTTCCCGCGCCTGGTTTTCCGTGCAGGTTTCTCTCCATATGGAACCCTCTGTACAGGTGACTGCCCGCAGGCTGCGCGTAAAGGCGTTCGTACATGTGTCTATATGTCAAATTGAGAACAAACAACAATGTCTTAAGAAGCCTGATCGTAGGAGGCTGGGGGAAGGAACGCACCTGTCGGAAAATAGCGCTGCTGCCGCTCAGAGCTCGCTTCCGAAGCGGAGCTGGTGCTCCCTGGCGTGGAGCGCTCTCTTTGGTTGTCTCGAGTGAAATACTCGCAGGTTTCCCGGAGAAGCCCAGACAACATGCCGGTAGTTTTCATTGATTATGCATATTTATTTATTTATTTAGGTTCTACGTTCCCTAACCGCTCCCCCCCAATATTGCCAATGGTGGAAGTCTGTCGGAAAACTTGGTGTTTATCTCTTTCCTACTTTGCTTTTCCGTTAGATGTATTGACTCCTGTCATAAAACGCTGGCGCTGAAATACTGCTGAACCCACAGATGTGGAGGCTTTTAGCTTATGATGTGGTGACCTGAGCTGCTCTCGGGGTTGTGTTAACGTGTAGTTAAGTCTGGTGTAAACCTTAGCGGGGGTGATTTGATGGTTTAAAACCCCAGGGTTTTAATGAGCCTGCGAGATCCAGTGTCTGCATTTGCCCTGCAACAGTGGTTTAGACGGGGGAGGCACGTGGCAAAGCCATGCAGACAGAGAAGGCTTTCTTGTTTCCTCTTCAGATCCTTTTTTCCTCATTGTTGGAATCGACAGAAGAACTAGGCAATAGAAACTCCCTGGTCCTGGTTCCTTCAGATCCATACTGAACCCTGTCAGCTTCCATCAGTTTAAGCAAAGTTAACGTCGGTACAAAACAGCGTGTGTGAGGTTAAGTCTTCTTTTAAGGGTCTTTTCTGACTGTTGGTAGCATTTGTGTGATTCCTCAGGTATGGCCTCTAAGTGTTCGCGAATCCTACATTTTGCGGGTATTTTTTCCAGAAACTGGAGTTCTGCTCATGCACGACTTGCTTGCAGCTCCCAAATCCCCGTTTTCCTCCCAAGCGGAGTCAGGCAGGAGCAGAAATTCCCACGGAACCCCAGGAAAAGAGTGGCCTGGATTCTGGGTGCGCAGTGGGGTGGAGGAGCAGCGCTGGGGTGTCGGCGCTCCCCACGCCAGCCCCGTTGTCACTCTGAGTCACGCCGGGAGCGTGGGCTGCCGCCTCCGCGCTGAGCTGAGGGACCCGCTCTCCCCACCCACCGCCAGCAGACAAATAGCATAAATAGCTGGTGAAAAATTTCTGGTGAAACATTTTGCTGTTGGAAAATGCTGTTTTGTCAAAATCTCATCTGCATGATATAATATTTGATGGAGAAGTTTTGAAAGATTCATTTCGACTTGTTTCATTTAAATAATGTCAAAACACTTGATTTAGATGTTCTTGTTTAGTTTTGACTTTTATTATTCTAATGTGGAAGTGATTTTACTTAAACATTCATCAGGAGAAATGTTTCAATCTTATTGAAGTAACATGTTTTGATATTTCTGAATCACTTGTTTTTGGAATTTCTGCCCTGCTAAATATTTCATGAATTTTTTCTATGTATGAAAAGAAGTGTAGGAACCAGGGGGTTTTCTCGGGACAGAAATTCCGTTTTCTGACCTCTCTAATGTAAGAAAATGTGCTGGCTTTGTTTGCATGCTGCTCACAAGGGGATCGTGTGCGTGGTGGAAAATGTGAGCTCTGATGCTTCTTTTCTCTCCCGTTCTTAAACCTGTGACTTCACTTTTCACCTGTTCTTCACTTTTGGAGAACAGGTCTTATGAGGAGCGGCTGAGAGAGTTGGGATTGTTCAGCCTGGAGAAGAGAAGGTTGAGGGGAGACCTTCTCACTCTCTACAGCTCCCTGAAAGGAGGTTATAGCCAGGTGGGGTCAATCTCTTCTCCCAAGGAACAAGAGACAGGACAAGAGGAAATGGCCTCAAGTTGTGCCAGGGGAGGTTTAGGTTGGATATTGGGAAAAACTTCTTTACCGAAAGGGTTATCAGGCATTGGAACAGGCTGCCCAGGGAGGTGGTGGAATCACTGTCCCTGAAGGTATTTAAAAGATGGGTGGAAGTGGTGTTAAGGGACATGGGTTAGGGGTGTTTTTGGCAGTGTAGGTTATGGTTGGACTCGATGATCTTGAAGGTCTCTTCCAACCCACGTGATTCCATGATTCACTCTGTGCGCGGCGATGGAGACCCCGACTGGGTCCAGGAGCGTGAGGGAAAAGGACTCCCTGAGCTCACAAGCGAGGGGGGAGCCCTGGGAGGGAGGAGCCCATTCGGTTGGTGCCTCCAGAGCATCTGTCTTACCTTTGTTCTTTCTCAGCAGAGGGCCGAAGGGACTCACTTTTTTTTGCTTGGCTGCATTTTTTCTGAGCATCCGGTAGCCTGAGCGTGTCCTCATTTTACGAAAGCAATGAATATGCCGAACGCTTGTGGCTCCCTTTGGCTTCTGCAGTAGCTGGAGCTGCTTAGCGTGTCCATCCGCAGCCCCTTGGTGACGTTCCCATGGCCACCGTCCCTCCGGAGCCACGGGTACGCGCAGAGGGAAGCCCTTCAGCTCGGTGAGGAACCTGATGGCAAAGCCTCCGTGGATTTCAGAGGACAGGGCTCCCTCGCTGGAGGCGGCTGCGGGCAGGAATATGTTGCTCGTCCGTGTTAGAGAGTTTTGTTGCTTCTCAGTGGAAGAGCCTTTGCAGGTGGAGGAGCAGCCTGAGAAGTGCTGGTCCTTCTGCTCCCCGTGGCACTGGCAGTGCCGGGCAGGGAGAGGGCTGGGAGGTGACAGCGTTGCCCCCCTGTTCCCTCACACGGTCTGCGCTGGCGTCGGAGGTGGCTGGAGGGATGCGCGTCACCGTCCTCTGGCTCAGCCCCGACGCCAGCAGTGGCAGCCGCGCACGGGGGGACGGTTTTCCTTCCCCAGGGCACCCAAGGTGGCAGGCGCCAGCGCCAGCTGGGACTGGAGGCGCTGGGAGGAAGGCGCCCTGCAGGACACCTCATCCCCGCCGTGGCGTTGCTAGCGCTGCGTTTCAAGGCGTCGAGGTGTGGGAAGGAAGGGAACAACAAAAATTAATTTTTGAAGGCTGTTGACTCGTAGCGGAAAGCGTTGCCGGTTTCCCGTGTCTCTGTCGGGGCGCAAAGATACCCGTTTAAAATATGCATCCTACCTTTTGATCTTGTTACTTCTGGAGTTTTAAAGCTGAATTTTCTTTTCATGATTTGCACCATTTATTTCCTTTTTTTTTTTTCCCCTGGAGAGTAATGTACAGTTCAGTGCTACTTTAATATCCGAACTGTTTTATTTTTTGTCCCTTATATGCAAGTACAAATCTTAAACATTTGGATTTTTAAAATCTGTGGGAAGACACATAAATCCTGGCAAACCACCTTCACTGACGGGCAAAAAAAGAAACCTATTTCATGAAAACTTTAATAATTAATATTAATTTATGCTAAATTATTTTGGGGATGCTTCATTACATGGCAATGACTCTCTTTAGTGCAAGATGCGCAGAGCGGCAGCAGAAGCTAGGTGCCTTGTTGTGACTTCTATTCAAAATACACCTGTATCTGAGCTGCCTCAAGTCAGAATAATAATGAGGTGCTTGTTGTTATTCAAAGCAAATTGGAATATTAGATGGAGTCATGCAAATCTTGGATTATGCGATTTTCCTCTGTAAAGAAAATGTCATAAAAGAAGTTTCCAATTTGGTGTAAGAAATTGAAAATGGGGAGAAAAGACAGCGCGGCTGATCATAGATGATGGGGATAAAAACTAGAGAATGTGGAAGACGAGATGAACGTGAAGCAGATAAATAATGTGGGAGCGCTAAGGAGACTGTAAAGGAACGAAGTTTTGTAACTAATAGTGATACAGAGCAGGGGGCCTTTGAAATGAAATTGTACGGAGCAGAAGATAACAGAAAATTGTGTCCATGATTTACTTGCAGTCAAAATACACGTGCAGCAAGAGATTAACTGCCTGTTTCCATGCAATAAGGCGTCAGCCGTCTGCCTCGGGACCGCACGGAGGGACGGAAGGGAGTAGGAAGGGCGGCAGAGACAGCAGCCATCGCCGCCCAGCAAACACACCCCAGCGGTGCGCCCCGTGCCAAGGGAGGGGAAGCTCTGGTCCTGTTGGGTGACAAAGTTCTCTGCTTTGGTTCTCTGCTTCCAAAGAAGTCCTTGGAGCAGATGCAGAGTAGGATCTCCTTGGGTGTCGCTGGATGTTGCATTTGGTTCATAGAACCATAGAATGGTTTGGGTTGGAAGAGACCTTACGGCTCATCTGGTTCCAACCCCCTGTCCTGGACACCTTCCACCAGACCGGGTTCCTCCAAGCCTCATTTAGTCGTAATTAATTTAAGGATGAGGAAGCGGTTAGGAGAGGCTGTTAGGGCCTTTCAGTGGCAGTGGCACAATTCATGTGTTAAAGACAGGTCTCGGCTCCATTCGGTGCCGCTGCCGACCCCGCTCCCACGCGAGCCAGTGCGGAGGGGACCAGCACTCCCTCGGGGATGCCGGGTGTTTTCTGGAGAGCTGGGAAGCAGCGTAGCTCTATGGCGGGCACTGCGCCAGCTTGGCTTCGGAGCCTTTCCCCCATGCAACTTCTCTTTTCTCTCTTTCAGAGATCGACCAAGGGAGCTGCGGCGATCCCGGGATCCCGGCCTACGGCAGGAGAGAAGGATCCACCTTTCGCCACGGGGACAGTTTGAAGTTTGAGTGCCAGCCTGCCTTTGAGTTGAAGGGACAGAAAACAATTACCTGCCAAAAGAGTAGCCAGTGGTCTGCTCAGAAACCAGTTTGTGTTTGTAAGTCAGTGAGGAGACGGCTCTAAAATACCTTCGTGGTGTGGTGAGGTGGTCACGTAAACGGCATGTCTGTGCTCGGTCCCTGGGGTAGGGCCACCTCCCGTGGTGGCCGAGGTGGCACCAAGCTGCAGCTTCACTTCCCTGAAGCCGCGGGGAGCGTTTGGCTTGGCCCCTCTCTGCCAGAGCAGGGATGTGCCGCCGGGAGCGGCTCCAGGCGGAGACTCGGGCTTGTGCGTGTTCTCCGCTCTGCCCCTCTGCCCTCCCGGCGTTCCGGTTCGCATCCCTTCCGGAGAGAAAGCAGGGCGCTGGTGTCCGAGACAGGAGCCACGGACACAAGAAAAACAATAGTTTAAAACTGGGTTCTATTTTTGGCCGCTTAATTTTCCTTCATTATCTGACAATATTCAGGCTCCCTGCTGCTGGACCTCAATTTTTAATTTGTTGCATGAGTTCTCAGCAGAAGTAAGATATTATTCTCACAGTAGTGACTAAGGATGAAATTTTGGAATATAAATGGGAGTTACATGCGCAGTCCCCATTGGGTTTTAATGGTCTCACTGTCCTTTGAAGATGCATCGGGCAATCTGCTTTATTATGTTGACAGAACCTTCACTCAGAAACAATGTTGTATTTGGACATTCCCAAAACTCACAAAACTATCTATATTTTCCCCAGTTGCTGACAAGCAAACTCTTCTTTTTGTCTCATCTCTGCGTAGATATGTTAAAGACTGTGCTTTGAACAGATACTGTGTCCAGGGCAGCGAGGCTGGACCTAACAGAAGAATAGGGAAGGAAAATGCAGTTTGGCAACAGAGAGAGGACAAACGTGTGGGGAAATGACTAGAGAGAAAACAGAAATGTGGATTTTTTAGAATTGTGTATTCACTCTGTAGGTAAATAGACATGCTGGTGTTAGATACCCCAGTGCAAAAAGGTCATTTGTAGTGTGGCAGGATTTGATCCGTACCAAAGAGATGACGAGCTGGGGGCAAACCCTGTCCCTGCAGAGCTGGGTCTGGCTTCGTCGGGAGCTGTGGGAGAAGTGGGAATGTTGGCATCCCTGTGTGGGCAATTTATGGGAGAATGCGGGAATGGGTTTCGAGTGCCTTTTCTTTTCAAACACGCACTTAAGCTCTGAGCGTTTGAGACTGTCTGTTTGGGGAAAGGAAGCAATTACTTTGTGGGTTTTGCCTGTTCCAGATGCCACGACTCCCGTCCTACTTGGTGTTCTCTGTAAGCAAATCAGCTAAAGATGATGCTGAGGAAAATGGAGTTTCCCTGGTTATCTTTGAAGTGGGAAGTGTTAGACCCTTTCTGTGCATAGCGTCAGAAGTTTGTGTTTTTTTCATTTCCCAGAAGTTCAGATGAATTTGAACGGCTGATGATTTGGTTGAGGTTCTTGCTGACAGTTTGCAGTGAGACTAAACCCGTAGGGGATTGGATCACAGGAGCATAGGAGGGAGACTTCCAGTAAAGTAGGATTATTTTTTTACATATAGATTTTGAACAGGGGCATCAGATCGAGCCCCGGTCAGCAGTCCATGCAAAGTGCATAGTACAGGCATGAATCTTTCAGTTAAAATGATACCATTGTGTTCTGTTCGCTGTGGCCCTCCAGCTTTGCATATTTATGCATCAACAAGGCGACATGTAGGTAGTGGAAAAAGTATTTCCTAGCCCTCTCTACACCTTTACTCCCCTGCCTTTATTCTAGGCAGCATCATATTAGTGTGCGTGAATTGGAAGAGGTGACATGACAAAATGTGTAACCTGGCATGAAATCTGTAGTGGGATTAGTGACACCTCTCTGTAAATGTTGGGAGACCATTAAATGTATTGGGCATGAGAGGGGAAAATAAGGTAACCTGATTTATGTGCTGCTGGTTGGAATATGCAAACAATTCGGTGCTTCTGATTCTGGCTGCAAATGCGTGACAAATGCAGACGGAGATTAAACAGCGCACTATGGTGCATCCTGCTGTCCTGAGCAAATGATTTATGAGCAGACAGAATTTATTGTGAAGAACTCATTTCCTGGGGCTTCGATGACAAAGCAACACAAACCATTTAAGTAATGCATCTGCTTATTGCAACGGGTTCTTAATTCATGGCTGTGTGTGCCTTCATGATAACAGACCTTCCATCTTCATCCTCTTTGTTGTCGTTGCATCCCGGGTGAGCACGCAGGGCACTTGAGGAACTCTGCAAGACTTCTTAGTGCGTGTCCTCTGCAAACCCTTACTAAGCAAGGTATCCCTGGCCTCGCTGTGTGCGTTGGGATTATCTCTGATTTTCTGAGACACTCGAAACAAGCACGCTGGGGCCCGGGAACCTGGAGTGATGTCGCTGGTTGGGCGGCACAACCGTCCAGCTCTGCGCCCTGAGCCTGGTGTCCGCTTCCGTGCAACGTGGGGCTCTGGGTGTCAATGACGGCTGGATACTGAACACCCCTTTCTCCCTCTTCTGCAGCACCTTGTGGTGCTCGGATCAGCTTTGTGCTCACTGTCGTTCGCTGGGACGCTTGGCTTTCCAAAGTTCCGGAGCTGTGGCGGCTGTCAGAGGCGAAGGCAGTCCTCCCAACCCAGCAAAACCCGAGCCGTTGCTTTCGTACAGAGCTACGTTCAATTTTCTTGAAGTCTTGAAGGACGGCAAAATGGGCTTAGGGGAGATGTCATGGGGATAAATGTTACCTAAGGAAAACCATTGTGCTGCTTAGATGAGGTTTGTGCTCTGATGGTAGGAACTCATAAGGGATATAATATTCAAACTGAAGTCTGCAGTTACCTGTGGCTGAGGGGATTATTAAGCTTATGAATGGGGAACCAGCCCATAATTACAGCTATAACAGGAAGCCGGTGAGTTGTTCAGTTGCTGCAGTGAGAAGGATGATGAAAGTCTGGATAGCCGTAGTCGGGGAGCAGGGTGTTTCAGCAGTGCCATAACTTTCAAATACATGGTTGGAGTTACTGTTTAAACATACTCATGTATAGCAGGGAAAAATTCATTACCTGAATTTTATGTGAACTATTGCAGGGGAAGGCCCTGCTACAAAACATTTTCTGTGACCAAAATTTGCTTCGCGAGGTTTATGTTTCCTTGCTAAGGAAAGGAAGAGCTAACATCCCCTTTGCAGGGGCGTAGCGCTCTCCGAGGGCGCTGCAGCAGTTCAGTAAGTCTTACAAGGCTCTTTGCTCTTCCTCTCCAGCAGCTCTGCTTCTCTTCCCTCTTCCTCCTCCTCCTCCCCGTCCGTGACCTGCAGCTCCTGAGTTTTCAGTTCTGCACCTTTAGCTGAATGGTTGACTTGCGCCAAGCAGTGCCGCCGGTTTCCGTGACAGATTATGGCCTAAACCACTGTGACGATGCGTCCTCTGTAACCATCTCGCTGAGCAAAGGCAAAGCTTTTGCCTTGTTTTAACTATCCTCTGGCAGTTGCTCTGGGAGAGCCATTTCTGAAAACAACTTATTTCCTGATACAAGTTCAGTTCCTTGATCTCAACCTTGCAAACTTCAAGTTTTCTGGACCCGCCGCGTGTTCCAAAGGTGAATAAAACACAGTGAAATAAACCAGTACGTCCGCTGTGGTTGCAATGCGTCAGGCGAACTGAGGGGCTTTTGTTTAGCTCCGCTAAGGTTGGGGGTAAATGTGTGTGCTCATGTGCGTGTGTGTGTATGTGTATATATATATATATACACACACACACACATATACTTACACACAGCCGTTGCGTGAGCTGTGCTGTTTCAGAGTGCTGCTGGATTCCTCCTGACGCTTCACGTCTGTTGATCCGAGAGTCATTACAGGCATCTTGGTGTCACTCTGGTCTTGCTTTAGGATCTGCATTAGTTTCCAGTGACTTTTCTTTTTGTTACATTGCCATAAATTGTCTTTGTGTTACCGACCTGCTTACAGCAGTAGTCATGCATAACATTCCTCTAAACAGAGCAGAAGGCATTTCCCAAAGCATTTCCAATTGGAATTATGTTAAATTGTGTGTTTTCTTCTCTGGCTGTGGAGCAGATGTTACGCTTTCTTCCATTCTTGTTCACTTGAAAGCCTCGGCCCCCAGCCCGTTTCTCCTCACCGCTTTGCTCCCGGTAGCCGTGCGATGCCGGATGGTGGGAAGCAGCAGAGCCGCCGTGGCCGCGTTGCGAACGGCGTGTGGATTCTCTGGGACCCAGCTGAGCACCGGTGAAACCCTCCGCGGTGTCGAGGTGTTTTTGTGTTGGCTCCAGTCCGTGGCCACAGCCCGGGGTCCCCCGTCCTTCCCCTTGCACAGTTGTCCTCTTTGGAGGCATTATGATTTTGTGCATTTTTCCAGTCTTTTTCGACATCTGATTTTCCTTAATAGCAGTATAAAATCTCTCTTCTCCTTAGCGGTAATTACTCTTTTTTTTTTTATTGTTAATCCCATATTGGCCTATTATACCTGCTGAATAATCTTCGCTCCTCTTTGCAAAGAGTGCGAATTTCGGTTCTGAGCTGAGGGGGTAACCTTTTGTGTGCACTGTCTGGTACAAACAATCAGGATTAGTAGCCGAAAATGCAAAGTGCAATGGATGTTTTCCCAGCAATCTACTGTACAGAACCATGTAATTTCAAATCACTTCACAAGTTTTTCATTTAGCTCTAAATTAAATTGTCAGTTGGTCATTATTTTCTTTCTCTTTCTTTCTTTCTTCTCTTTTCTTCTCTGCCTGCCCACTATTCACAGCAACCTATGGAGCCTGCCCTGTGAGGAGTAATTTGGAGGAAAGTGTCTCTTAAGTTAGCAGTGATAAAAGCGGAGCTTGCCTTTTTAAAAATAATAGCTTTTTAACAGAGAGAGTAGTTAACCCTTGGAGCATTCTGCTGAAGGCAGTGATGGGTTTTCCATACCTGAACATTTATAAACTGACATTGGATACGTCTTTCTGGAGACCTGTAGGAAGCAGAAGTTGTTTGATATTGTATTAAGGAGGTGGACGGAGAAGATGGTTAGAGCGATCCTTTATTTTCCAATAATTCTTTAATCAGAAACGCCACAAAATTTTCTTTTAGAGGAATTAGAGATTTTTGTTCATTAAAAGGGGGAGGTTTTTTAGACTTCTGAATTGCAGCGTAAGCACTTGTTCTTCCAGTGAAACCATTGTGTGCTCTTCATATTATTTCTCTTATTCTTAATTCTTCGTACTTTTTGCAGTGCTGATGGACCAGCTCACACTAAACTCACAAAATGTTTCTCCCTCATGCTGTAAACAGCTTTTCTTTTCCGAGCTAACATTGGACTTGTTTATCTGCTTGTAGGTGCAGTTGTTTTGAGTGGATTTTGGAAGAAGCGTAGGGATTCTATTAATTTTTATTTCCAAGCTGTTTTGCCATGTGGGGAGGTTTTTTTGATTGGTGTTTTTATGAAGCACCCTGATAGGATTTCCCCGATATAATGGCAGGGAGACGGGCTCATTCTCTCTGCCAGACAGGCTGGGAAGGGAACTGGGAGCTGACCTTAACCCACCAAAGCCCGTCAACTCCCACCTCTGCAAAGCAGCCGGTCACGTCCTGGGTTTGTGCCGCTGAAATCCTGCCAAGAAACGGGCTCCTTCCCTGCTGAGGCCACTTCCCGGGCTGAGATGGTTCCTGCATTTGTGTAGCAGATGTGTGTCCTTCAGGACCCATTAACACCTTCTGCTTGCCCTTGATCTGAGTCGGGTTCCGAGCAGCAAATCGATGGTGAAACGCTCCTTATCTTCAGCCGGTTCCCCCGAGCCACTGAGATCCAGTCTGCCTCTGCAGGAAGGGAAGCAAATTAAATGAAGGCAGGATTACCATGATCTCTTTATACATGTGGGATTTGTAGCTTTTGTTAACAGCCTTGTTTCACGGTTGCAGCCATGTAAGACCGTTCCCTCCTTAATTTTAAGCAGGGCACTTTCCCTCGCAGCCCTTGTTCTGCATTGCAGCCCTAGTTTATCAAAGCACCGAGATTTAAATGTTTCCTTAAGCAGACGTACACGCCTAAGTGCTGTGCTGGGCAGGAAGGCACTTAAGCACCTTCTTAACGATAATGAATTGGGTTATAATTGTCCCTCACGAACTTCCCAGGCATTTCTTTAGCATAACCTGTATGAAAATTTTCCATTTCCTTCTCTGCGGCTTTTCTACGTGGGGGCTGCTTAACCGGTCTCCTCTGCTCTTCCTTGAGAGTTGTCTCAACTAAGCTGCGTGTCTTCCGGCGTGCCACTTGTCACTCCGGTTTGCCAATTTCCCTTGGTGGCTACGGCTAAGGAAAGCTGGCGTCCGCCTGGGTCAAACCACCGCCTGTGTCCTCCTCGGCGTGACTGTGTCGGCGAGTTCTGTCTCGCAGTTGTAGCGCCGGCAGAAACCTCCTCCTGCTGGGAGCTGCGGCTCCGCGCGCGCTCTTGGTTTCTAAACCCGTCGTTAGGGGTTGGGGTGCTCGTGCCACCAGCCCGGCTGGGCAGGAAGGGAGCAGCGATAGGGCTGGGGGGCGCGAGGGGAGGTTGGGGTGGGGATCCCGCAGGTGTCACCAGCGCCCATGTCCTCGGCAGGGATGCTGCCCCTGCGGAGAGAGCCTGCATGTGGGGCAGCCGGTGCGCAGGACGTCGCGGTGGGGTCAGGCCACGTCGCCGCTGTGTGGGCAGCTCCCCAGCGGCGCTCCCAGCTGCGCTCTCAGCGCTCATCAGGAGGAGGCACTTTATTGGGTTGTCTCCGCGCTTGTTATTTTACTGATTGACTCAGTCGAACCGTTACCCTGATAGGGATTCACGCTGCTAGAAACGAGCTGCCCCGTGCCAAGGCATCTGTCCATGTTCCTGACAGCAATTGCTCAGCATGATGGGTTGCTTCTCTTTGCATGAGGCTGAATCTGAAATGACACTTACTGGTTTTATCAGGTGAGGAGGTCATCTCTGTCCCCTCCCCTACCTCTGTATCCAGAAAACGGGAATGTGGCGTGCGTTATGTTGCCATCTTCAGTCTGGTCTGCAGAGAAGTTCCCCTATACCTGCCTTATTTTACTTTAACGCTTTACACGTGGGGTTGGCCTTTGAGAAAGCTGCGGTGGGACATTTCCAATTTGCAGGTGGAGTCAATGCGTGCGAGTTTCTCTTTAAGGCTCCTCCTAGTGCTCCTCATGAGCGGAGCTTCACGTGTGGCTGAACCCCCACTTAATCACCGGCGTGCAGCTGCCGTCACCCCAATTGCAGTCACGGTCCAGGGATGCCTCAACCTTTGTGGCGTTACAGCAGCCATCCTTCATGCACCCGGTGTGCTGAGACCCCCCTTCACGCAGCCGGTGTGCCCAGACCCCCAGCATCCAGCCTTCACGCAGCCGGTGTGCCGAGACCCCGGCTGCGGAGGAGGCAGCTCCAGCCCTGGCTGTTGCAGCTCCCAGCCTGCGGGAGACGGATGCGTTGCAGCAGTCGGCAGACGGCTCCGAGCGCTGCAGCAGAGGAAGGATGCTCTGCTAAACCATCGAGGAGCAGGTCGGGAAAGGTACCCAACAAGACCACTAGACTGGTTTGGGGCTTTTGCCCAAAAGTGACAACTAAACTTCTCTCGTCTCGTGGACACCGCCACCGCTTCCCAAGAGAGACTGCGGGGAGGGGCAGCGTTCCCTTAAAATAAACAAGGACACATGGAAAAGATCTCCTCTTTGTGCAGAAGCCTTGGAGCACCTCCCGAATAACAGATGGCTGCAGAAACCCTGGCAGACAGGCAGCCCAACGCTGCCCCAGTGGGGATCAGCATCTTCCAGTAAGTTTAAGAAACTTATCTTGTTCCTGGTAACCCAACCACCGTTCCTGTTTTGAGTGGGTAGAAATGAAACCCGCTGTGGTATTGTAGCGCTCTTCTGTGTGCACAGAGGCTCCTCTACAGTCTATTTTAAGTTCACCGATAATATTTTCCTCAAGATCTGGTACCCAAAACCTGCCTATTTTTCATTCTTCTTAACATACCTCCTCTCCCGCCCCCGGTCAGCTGCGCGCTGGCAGTGACAGCCTCTCCATCAGAGTAAGCTGAAGAGTTTATTGCTCTGAAATACAAAAAAGTTCTCGCAGTTAATATTTGCTCTAGACTCCTTTCTCTCACCTCCCACTTGCCCTGTTGGTGCCTCAGGGTTTTAAGAAGGAAAATGCATTGTGATGCAGATGTGTTTATTGAAACAGCAGATACAGAAAGAGGAAAATACGAAATGTAAAGCACTTTGCTTCGCAGCTTGAACAGTGCCCTGAACTTCCAGCACTCTTAGTTATTCGGGACAGCTGCTTCCCTGAGTGCGGCATGCCGGTTATTAACCAGGCTCCTGCTGAGGTCCTATTTTTCCAGTCCATCAGCAGCTATGCCTAGAGGACGGATTTTCTTAAAAAGGAAAGGTAGGGCAGAAAATCCGTTCCTGTTCAAGCTCGCTCCCGAGTGGTCAGAGTCTGTGGGAATGATACCTAAAAGCTGAGACAGAACTCAGGGTTTTTTTTATTGTTTCCATGGAGACTGAAATTATTACAGTGATCCCCTGCTTGGTTTTCAGCCGCTGAACCTGGTGCCTTTCCCATTGCCGTGCGTTGCAGGTGTGCCCTCTCCCTGGGATCAGCCCTGGATTCTCCCGTGCAGGATGAGCAGCAGTGGAGTGTCGGGGGCCACCGGGCACCCCTGGCAGGAGAAGCGAGCTGGTCTGTGAGGAGGCAGGAGCCTTCGGAGGCAGAAGAAAAGACAGGAGCTGTGCTTAGGCTGACCAGCCCAAGGCAGGAGTCGCTGTGGGCGCTGGTGGAGAACCGCGGGCGGCCGCCGTGGTCGGCTCCGCCGGGAGCGTCGCACCTGGCACCGTGGGACACTGCCCTCGGGCCACAGCCCTCTGTCCCCGCTCCGCTTCCTGAGCCAAGAACCAACGAGCTGGTTTTCCCCTGTTTTGCTGCTCTAAACGAAGGCAGAAGCTTGATAGTGTTTGTCATGGCTCGGATGAATACCTTGTACTCGCTTGTTAATGGCGTGGGTCTCGCTGGCTTAGCAGGTGCTCTGCTTCTGCTGAGTTTTGCTGTGATTTATTCTGCTGTATTTAATAAAGGGATTTTTCTTATTCCTTTTGGCGGTACTCGCTCTGCGATAATAATTATTGACAAAGGTCAGCATAGGCTTATCAAGTTGAACCTATGCTATGCACCTAATGAAATGTCTTCTCGTAACATTTAAGAACAACGATAATAAATATTAATTTCGGTCGCTTAGCTCACGGGCCCCGTGTCAGGGATGTTCCTGACTAGGTGGTCCTGACGGACAGGCTGCAGGCAGCAGGGCTCACCTCTGCCCGTCCATCACGTCCCGGATGGCTGCTCGCTCCTCGGGGGCACTTTGTTCCTCGCTCTCTCGGAGGCACGAAACAGCACGAGACGGGTAGCGCTCGGCTGTCTGCCACCTTTCTCGGGTACCATCATCTTCGCCCTGGTAGCACCTTTCACTCTCTGTGACATATCGTTAAGCAGCTTCTGTTTTTATCCGAGTGTCCGGCAAAGCAGAGAGGCCGTCCTGGATCCCGGCGCCAGCACTGTCCAGTGCAGCCCCGGACCAAAACCCACCTTCCACGGCAAAGAAAAACCTCTCCTGCTTAAAAAGATAAAGCAAGTCTTCGTATCACGGACACCACGATCCTGGTAATGACTCTCCGGGATCAGTTGTTGCTTCCTGGGTTGGATGTGCCCCTGTGGGAGGCCAAGCCGGGCTCCCCGCTGCCCCCAGGGGTCTCGGACGCTGGTGTCCTGCTGTGGGCATGTGGGACAGTGGCCGTTGTCCTACAGCCTGCGACTCCGCTCTCTCCGGTGCTTGTTATTCTACGGAAAATTGAAGCTGTCATTTCCTTCCCTGCAGTGGAGACTTTTGGGGTTTTTTTTATCTGTTACTTTTTAACCTGTCATTTTGTTTTATCTGGCAAAGGTTAATTTCATATTCTTCCCTCACTCTGCTTTTCTTTCTTTTGTCAGCAAGTTCTTTGTTGTTGTTATTTCCTGAAGTGAGCCACCAGCGCTGTGCCGTAATAGCTGCGCTAGCAACTGTACCTCTCTGTTGCTGGCTGTGTGATACTGTAGGTCCTGGATGAATGCTAATTTACCACTTTGGATTTAAAAATATAGGAGATGCCTTGCTCCTGGGAGTGGTTCCTACTGCCGAGATGTGTCTCGGTGTGGGACAGCATTCATTTTCAATAACTATTCCTAGGCAGATTACACCAAGCTTTTGCTGACAGAATTATTTGACAGCATCCCTTGATATTTCAGCATCTAGTAAAGAGCCAAAGTCCTGAGGATATTTTGCAGTTTGTTTTCTCTTTAATCTGTTCTCTTTGTTGCTGAGAGCAGGAAATAGATTGTGTAGCTCTTAGCCTTGATAACGTCACGGTAACGTCCATCTTATTTGATCTGAAACCATTAAGCGTTGAAGGAAGACAGAGGGAAAATAACAGAGGGAGGGTGAGCATTGAACCAAATAATTGTATAAATGCCGAACTAAAACCAGTCTCATCCTCTGCGCGATGTCCTTTTGCCAGGAGTTAGTGAGATGTATGTTGCAAGTGATGGATTTTACCAAGGGTGATGGTGGGGAAAAAGATGAGCAAAGCACACGCGTAGAAAATAGCAAAAACATTGGGTAGGTACAACTTAAAAAGTAGCCTTGTTTTTTCATTAATGGAGCTTGTCAGGTGAAATACAGTATATATTGAAAACCCTTGAAAGCTAAAGATTTTTTTTTCACATGCACTCTTCCCCTCAACTTTATTTTAAAACTTGTTTTAATTATTTTTGTGGGAAACAGCAGTCTCGGTTGCCTCTTTTTGGTAACGTGCCGGCCCAGCAGAAGTCAGTGATTCATTTGTAGCGGGGAGGGGAGCTGCCGACCGCCGCTGCCCTGCGCTCGCCCTGCCTTTGCCGAGCCCCTGGTGCCTGGGGCAGCTCGGGAACATTCCGGAGCTGTTCCCTGCCCAGTGCACCGAAACCACCACCCAAACCAGACAGCAGCCGTCATTTCCCGGTGCTCGTTGGGCCACAGGTATGAACAGCTGCCCAAGGAGACAGACAAAGGCAAATTGACTCACAACTCCTTCTGAAAGGAGTTGGCAATTTATTGCTGTATCGTACAACTGT
Source organism: Chionis minor (assembly GCA_013398295.1). Classification (NCBI taxonomy): domain Eukaryota; kingdom Metazoa; phylum Chordata; class Aves; order Charadriiformes; family Chionidae; genus Chionis; species Chionis minor. The sequence continues at coordinate 418,269 of VZSF01004178.1, forward strand.
TTATTTCTGGGTGGGGATGGCCTGAATGTCAGGAATTTGTTTAAACACAGCGGGACTGTCCTGGCGTGATTTCATCTGGTGAGGAGCGTGGCTGAAAATGGCATTGAGCAAACAGAAAGGGTGAACTAAAAGTGCGGATTTTTAAGCAACTCTTGAAAGGTCTGCACGGCACTCAGACGTGCGTCTGCAGTTTACCAAACTTTACCAAAGTCCAAGCTTTCGACTAAAAACCTTGGGAACAGGCAGCAGCAGAGGAGCCTGGATCTCTGCACGGGGTGACAGCCCAGCTGATGCCTTAGGATCACCCAATGGTCTGGGTTGGGAAGGACCTTAAAGGTCATCCAGTGCCGACCCCCTGCGCTGGGCAGGGACACCTCTGGCAGGACGCGGTTGCTCACAGCCTGGCTCAGACCCTCACCTCGGGTTTTGTAGGTCGTGCTGAGTTGTGCCCCAGCAGGAGGCGTCCCGGCTGTTAGGGCTGGCCTGTTTAATCCTACTTTTATTTTGCCCTGGCTGCCGTCACGTGTTTGATTCTGGTGGAGGTTTCCTCTCGGGGCTACGCAGGAAAATTCACCTGCAGAGCAGCGGGTCGTCCCCTGGCGCAGCGCGCCCTTGGGAACGGGGCAGGACTCTGCTGGGCTGGAAAACCAGAAATCAGACCAAACCGGGACTGGAGACTGCTTTGGAGTCACTTCTTCCCCATACAAATAAATCACTGACACCTAGCAGTGAATGGAGCACTGAGCCCTTCTTTTCTTTAACTGTCTCTGCGAAGCAAAGCGATTGGGAATTTGCAGGAATTGCCCAGCTGAAGGGATGAGGGGGAGGGGGAAACGTGACAGAGGAGCGCCGTGCTGCGTGATTGATGGTGATTTCTTATTGCAGTTTCCTGCTTTTTCAACTTCACCACCCCATCTGGGATTGTGCTGTCACCAAATTACCCCGAAGAATACGGAAGCAGCTTGCACTGTGTTTGGTTAATTATAGCTAAACCCGAGAGCCGAATTCACTTGGCTTTCAATGATTTTGATGTGGAGCCCCAGTTTGATTTCCTAGCGGTGAAGGATGGTGGCACTGCCGAATCGCCGGTGCTGGGGACCTTCTCAGGAAACCAGATCCCCTCCTCTCTGACCAGCAGCGGTCACGTAGCCAGGCTGGAGTTCCAGACCGACCACTCCATGGAGAAGAGAGGCTTCAACATAACGTTCACCAGTAAGTGCCCAATCCTTCCCTCTGGTTTTCATTTCAAGCTCTAAATTCTCTTTGGAGACTTAACGGGCAAGAGTTTGATCTCACTAAAACCATTGCAAATCCAGAGTAAGTCTCAAAATCGGAGACTGAACGAGATTTGCAGTTGGATAATTGAGGATTGGTTTTAAGCTTAGAGCTGATGGCACAAGTTCTTTCTGGCTGTGAAGTTTAAGTGTTGTCCAGTGGTGAAAGAAACAGTTTGGCCCTGGATTGCTTGTCCACGGAGCAGCCAGGGTTTCCGTCCTCCCGCCACCCTGCAGTGGGCTGTGTGATACGGGCTTTCAGCTTCCCCCTCTGCTCGCTGAGCTGAGCCGATGCATTGTGGACAACTTGATGCAGATCGGGAAGAGCTATTAGATCTCGGATGGTTGTGTTCATCAGTCAGCGCTATCATCGTGTGCTGACACCTAAAAGCATGCAAGACTTTGAAGATAAAGGGAAACATGTAGAGATGTCTTGTAATATAAAGCATTGAACCTTCCACAGATCTATTTGGCTTCACGTTAAGTCCAGTCTTCAAATCTCAAATGAATGCTACGGTAATTTTATCCTCATATTGTCCTATAATTTTCTAAAGAGCGTTATTAAACCTGTTCAGCAGAACTGATAAATGACTTAGTTATAATAGCCTTTAGTGGCACAGCTAAATTAATAGCCTTTCTAGCTATGATTGCAAATCCTCTATTTAAAAAAAAAAAAAGAAAAATCAGAGGTCTTAAGAAATCATTTGCCACACCGCAGCAGGCTGAAGCTCATCAGATGAAGCAGCTGGTGTGTGGTGGTGTCGCATGCCCAGGACTGAGTCCTGGGACCTGCAAGCAGGGAGAAACCTCATCCAGTAATGCTGGTGGTGCCCTCCAGTATGCACCTCCAGTACGTTCCATACCCCCGTTGGGACTTGTGGCCGCCCCCTCTAGGGAGACATTATCAAGCCAAGTTTTTTATTGTTGTAAATGACTCTCAACTACACGTGAATTAATCCATTCTGACTGCTTGGAGCCGCGAAAGGGAGCTCCTGAGCCTTCCTCAGCCACCTTGCCATCCTCCCTTCGGTTTGGGTATGAGAGAGGAGACATCATCTTGCTGCAAGGGACAGGTACAAGAGCACAAGAACAGCTGCAGCCTGTGTTTTCCCCTTTAGCAGTGGATGTAACAAGACGTTGTAAGAGTAACGATGCTCCGTAGCAAATCCAGAACTCATCTGAATTTGGTCCAGTGGGTTAAAGATACTAAAAGCATGTACGTGTAATTAATCTGGAGGCTTTAATCTTTCATACGCTGCTCATCTCTGATGACCACCTCCCAGCATAAGAAGATATAGTACACAGTTATGCACTTAATGGGGAATTAAGACTATAGGCTTACTTTCTGATGGGTTGGCTGGCCTCTTTTTTTAACCGCTGGAAAAGGGCAGGCCTTTAAACAGGGCTGCGAGTCTGTGCGATTCCATACGCAACTTCGCGACACCTGGAAAGGTCATTGCTGCGTGTCCTTCGTTTTGTCCTGGTAATGACGACAAGCAAGGTTGGGCACTCGTGGCAGTCGGTCACAGGACGTGCTGCGAGGACCCGTGCTTTTAACCACAGGCCCTCAGAGCTTTCTGGTTTTCTCTTCCGTCCCCTCTACACGGATGCACACGCTGCAGTAGTCGTGAAACATCTTTATTTTGACTATTTGTGCATTTTCACATGTGGAAGATTGCCGAGAAGATAGTTTGGACCTGCAGGCTCTTTTCTGGCCCCTGTGTCTCGGCACCTCTTGGATGCAAATGGTTTTCCTCCCATCCTTCCTCTCTAAGTTTGCAAATGAACACGTGCAGTGGAGACAGAACAGAAAAACTTAATTTTCTTCAACTAGATGAGCAGTTGGACAGCGAGAACGCGTACTTGGGTGTCTTAGTTTACAGAAGAGGTGGTGACATGATTTCTGCCGCAGGCTGACTCGGCCGTGCAGAACACAGGAGCCGTGCTGGGATGATAGTGGGACAAACTGAAGTCCGTGCTGTTTGGTTTTCCCTGCGGGGAAGGTCCACTGTGCGGGGGCAAGACCCAGTGCTGTTGTCTCCATAGCAAAGACATGAAACTATTGCTTGAGTCGCAAGTTTGTGGTCTAACATACTTATTTTTGAATTGGACTGAGGTGGGGGAAACAAGTCGCTCACCATTCTCTTTCCCTCTTAGCATTTAGGCACAACGAGTGTCCTGACCCCGGCGTGCCTGTGAACGGAAAGCGGTTTGGTGACAGCCTCCAGCTGGGCAGCTCGGTCTCCTTCCTTTGCGACGAGGGCTTCATTAGGACCCACGGCTCGGAAACCATCACCTGCATCTTGAAGGAAGGAAACGTGGTCTGGAACAATGCAGTGCTCAGATGCGAAGGTAAATTCTATCATCTCTCCTCCCAGTGCGTACGTGCACCCGTAGGGAGAGTGATGCCCTGGTGTTTTGGGGGAAAAGGCAGACACCATTGTGTCTGCCAAGGTCCCGGTCAGGTAACGGGTAGCGAAGGCGTGCAGTGCTGGCCTCGTGGGAGGCCTTTTGATGTCGTATGGGCAGAAGCGTTGGTTGTTGGGAGCTGAAAGCCTGTTGGGCTGCAGTTCTCACCCTCAGCTCTCCCTTACGGCCGGGACGTTACACACCTCTGGAAGGTGGGATCTGCACGGGAGAGTTTGCTTCGGAGGGAGTGCCCGTCCAGTAACCACGGAGCAGCAAACTCAGTTTATTTTCTAATTTTTTGTGAAATGAATGATGGGGATTATTTTCATTAGTTCAGTTCTTACTAAAACAGATGTTTTTTCTGATAACAGTAATAAAAGGTTTTGATTTACTGACGACTGAAAGCTTCCCTGGTACTCCTGTCACAAAGGGAGTTGAAGAACAGCGAATGGAAGATACAATCAATACATGGCGAGATTTTTTCCGTCCTGATTTTTGATACGTGTAAAACGTATAATATTTTTTTATAACGAAAGAAGCAAAAGGTACAGATCTTCACTGTGAGAAGTGAACTTGCTGCAGACATTTGTTGCAGGCACATACACCTCTGGCGTGTCTGCCAGCGCGGTGCGTCATTCCTGGCGGGTGGAGACTGGCAGTTGGGAGCCAGAAGTTGTGCGTGTACATCTCTTTGCCGCAACAGCTATGGCAGCCGACCTACAAAAGAGGGAGAGATGTTGAGTTAAAGGCTTTAATACAGTTTTTGAAGCTTTTTCCTAGTCCTTTAAAGCTTCTACTCTGGAAAAGTAGAACTGAAGAAGGAGCTTGTTAGAAGGGAGAAGTCTTCCTCTGCCCCGTGTTCTCAGGGAAGTGGTGCCCCGCGCTGGTGTTCACAGCGAGCGGAATAACAAGTGCTGTGCTATTGAGAAATAGTACGGTAATACTGAGAAATAATTTCAGTAATTGGTCATGCATTGTTGAAGTGGATGAGCAGTAGAAATCACACAATCTAGTCCATTGTCTTTCCGACTGAAAGAAGAAGGTATCAGTTGTGTTCAGTGACTTTTATATGATAAGAAGCGGGATTTTTTAATATTCTTGTATAATTTTTCTTTTGCAAGCGACTGACGATAAAATGTCTATAGCTTTGATTCAGGGTTGCTGTTACTTTCACAAGCATGCACCATGAAGTTTATGTATCTGTTAGTGTAGAAGAGAAGTATACATTAAATAATACACTTTTAATCAACTTTTATCTTTGGAAGCTTTGATAACCCTGTGCCATTAAGTTGTGCTTTTTTCTCTGTGAGCACAGGGGAGATTTCTTTGACTCACCCTTCAGTATGCACTCGGTTAAGTGTACATTTTAATTAGCCTTTTTAAACAAGGAGGAAGTATATAGATCTAAAGTACTGTCTCAACTTGGAAAAAATAATGGGAAGGAAAGAGACCTAAAAAATGGAATTGAAAGATGGATAGAAGTCCTGACAGGAAAATACGTAGCTCTGGGGCAGAAAGGAGCCTCTTGTTCAAAAATAATTGGCTCAGACCCAGTTGAGAAGAACTGACTTCCATCCGGCATCCTTCGGCTCGGCGGTGAGGGTTTGAGGCGAGGGCTTACAGAGGTGCTTGAGGCCATTTCAAGCATAACATTTGGGAGTCCTCAGGCCAGGCTCGCGCGGCCGTTGGCCCTGGGTTGGTGCTGCAGCAGCTGCTCTGGAGGAGCAGGATCCCCTCGCTCCGTAGGACTCAGCCGGCAGCAAGTCCTCTGGGATGACGGGCTCGGTCCGCCCGTGGGAGGTCCTGTTGTCCCCCTGCCATGCAAGGCAGTGACTGGGCTCAGTGGGACATGAAGAAACATCTGGGCAAAGTGCGGAGCAGGGGCCAGACACCATTTGCCATCCCATTTAATTTTTTTTAGAGGACAATATGTTGCAGTTATTTAGGGCTGTAGGATTTTGTATCTCCAGTCCATTGCATCCGGTGTCCTTTTTTCAGAAGAGACAGCAATATGCCTTCAGCTTCTGCTGATGGCACAAGGGACCACGATGTGGAATAAATGCCATAGTCTTGTGATGTCCCTTGTGGAAGAAAAGACATGACTCAATTACCACAGATACGAAAGATTTTCTGGCACCTGCAGCTACTGAAATGCAAACTGACCTTGCGGTTTTCTCTGGTTTTATATCTAATAATTATTATTATGCCTTGTTCCCTCAGAGCCACTGCACGAGGTCAGGCTCTGGACTCCCGCAGGTGCGGTAGCAGGTTGCTGCATCTTCAGTTTAAGCTAAAAAGGCAGCTTCTTACCGGCGAGTGTTGTTACTTAGTTTGGTTCTGGTTATTTTTAACGTGAGAAACGATAATGCGTGAAAGGTACCGCAGGGCAGGACAACGCTGCCTGGCGGGGAGGGGTCCGTCCGACCGTGCCACCGCTGCCCTGATGCTGTTCAACTGAACTGTGTCCTTTTCCTTGTCCCCAGCGCCGTGCGGGGGCCACTTGACGTCGCCCAGCGGAACCATCCTGTCCCCCGGCTGGCCTGGCTTCTACAAGGACTCCCTGAGCTGCGCGTGGGTCATCGAGGCCCAGCCGGGCTACCCCATCAAGATCACGTTTGACAGGTGCTCCCCATCGACTTCTCAAATGTCTCCTGCTTGCTTTTTTTTGGATTTGGTTTTGGTGGTTCTGGCAGTGTTGAGTTGCAGCCACCCCCAGAGGAAAAGGGAACAAACTGCTCTGCTCTGTTTGGCAGGGAGACTCTCCCTTTCTCTGTTTTGTTGGGGTTTTTTTTAATTTATTTTTTTATTAACTCCTGGCAAGACGTTACAATTCACCCAACATTCAAGAAGAAAAGATGGTAAATGGTGATTTTTATTCCCTCCCTGCCCCCCTTTTTCTTTGGACTAACTCCTGCTAATTTGCAGTGCTGTTTTAGACACACGTAGGACACGTTTTGGGAGGGTGAGCTCCCGCCTGCTCCGCCTGCTGCGGAGAAGCAGCCGTGAGGATGTGGCCGTGGCTCGGGAGCGCCGAGTCTCCTGACGTGCCCTGGATCGCAGGGTCTGAGCAGGGCTGCGCCGTCTGGCACCGGGCTCTGTCTGTCTGAGAGGCGGTTGCTCGTGCAGCACGAGGTGCTTGTTGCTGCTGAGAGTGCTCAGGGTCAGCAGATGAAGCAGGTGAAGGAGCAGAAAGAAACCAAAGCGCGTGGTGGTGGGATGACGTGTTCTCAGCAAGCCGCGCGGCTGGCCGAAGGTCGGGCAGTGCAAAGGGACCCCCGTGTTGCCCCGCAGCCTGTGCTGGTCTGGTCGTTACGGCGCGCTTGGGACTGCAGTGAAGAAAAATGAGCCGTGCTGGTTTTCCACAGGTGTACTCTTGTGTCCTTTTCAGGTTTAAGACGGAGGTGAATTATGACACCCTGGAAGTGCGAGATGGCCGGTCCTATTCTTCCCCGTTGATAGGTGTCTATGATGGGACTCAGGTGCCCCAGTTCCTCATCAGCACCAGCAACTACCTCTACCTCCTCTTCACCACCGACAAAAGCCACTCTGACATAGGCTTTCAGATCCGATATGAAAGTAAGTGCCGGTTATTCATGTAATTACGCGCTCTCCAGCAGCACAATGGAGTCAATCAGAGGCCCATTGGCCTCGGTCGCAGTCGGCGCCGCCGCGCTGATTGGAGAACGCGAAGCTGCTGCGCGTGAAGTAGCACTTTCTGCTTTTCGGCCATCTTGGTTGTGTAGAGTTTTTTTATCTTAGCGCCTACAGAATGTTATCGATTTCAGGAGGCAGAGTTGAGTTCCTCTGTCCGCTTCGTCCTCTTACTTTGGGGACAATCGGCAGGACTCTGAGTGAGCCCGGAGGAGCAGCTGGCCTCTCCCCCAGGCTAATCCCTGCCCCTCGCAGCAGGCTCTGCAGCCCCCGAGGGCGCTGACACGGGTGGGTTTGTTTGGCACAGCTGTGAAGCTCCAGTCGGACCACTGCTTGGATCCGGGCATCCCGGTAAACGGCCAGCGCCACGGCAATGATTTCTACGTGGGAGCACTGGTGACGTTCAGCTGCGATTCAGGCTACACCCTGAGTGACGGCGAAGCCCTGGAGTGTGAGCCCAACTTCCAGTGGAGCCGGCCGCTGCCCAGCTGTGAGGGTAAGGAGTGCAGAAGGAAACATCTGCAGGAGGTGGCAAGCACTTAATTTGCAGATCTGCTGCAAAAGCAAAGCAGCAATTGTGAAGCTCGCAATGACGTTTGGTCTGTGTGTTTTGTTTGATTTCGATGGGTTGGGCTTTGTTCTGACATCCAGAACTGGTATTCTTCCAGCTGACAATGGGGTTTGAATTCTTTAATTCGTTCTCTTTTTGGTTTTTTTTCCCCCCCAGCTCTATGTGGAGGTTACATTCGTGGTTCCAGTGGCACCATCTTATCCCCAGGCTTCCCTGATTTTTATCCCAATAACTTGAACTGCACGTGGACAATAGAAACGTCACATGGGAAAGGTGAGAAGCCTTTAGCTTAGAGTGGTTTTAGAGATGGACTGGAGGACGGTGGTCAATGGGAGACCAGTGCTCTCGGTGGTGATGGGAACCCCCCTGTGCTTGGCCAGTCGCCGTTGTTGTCACCACCTCGGACGTTGTCACTGGACATTGATCTCTGAGCTGGACGGGGCTTTGAGCAAGCTGGTCTAGTGGGAGCTGACCCTGCGCGTAGCAGGGGAGTTGGAACTAGAGGATCTTTAAGGTCCATTCCAACTCTAACCATTCTAGGATTCTCTGCTGGGCTGCAGAGGTTTTTGGTGTTGCATCTCTTAATACCTTTAAAGTGGAGAGGATTAAGAGGGAAAGATGGTCGCATGTCAAAACCACAGGTCTGAGAGCCTGTGCCAGGCCTTCGCTCTGTTCCAGGCAGCTTTGGGGCAGTATCCTCCGGCAGGTGAGCTGGGACTTGGGTACCTGGTATCGCTGGTAATGCCACCTGGAGGAAGGTGAGCTGCCACTGACGCCACGACAGTAGCGCTGGGCATCTGATAGTACTTTAAGCCTTATTTTTCCTTGCAGTGCTGGATTGCTGTCCTTATAACATTTTAGGGATGGAGAAACGGAAGCAGGTAGTAAATAATTCCCAGGCGTGGGACAGAACGCAGGCTCTCGCTTCCCAGCTCTGTCCTAGTTGTGCAGCTCTCATTTCCCACTGGCGAGGAGCGCTGCCAGCGCAGAGGCGAAGTGCAGAGGTGTTTAGTCCCATCTCCTGTGCAGCACAGGCTAATCTTTTGTCTTGGAGGAAAATTTCAGGAAAATGTATCACTGACGATTAGGGAGCAAGTTTTATGTACAAGGGCAGGAGGTAATTTCTTCTGATCCAGTCAGTATCTGCCTGGGGTAAGCACAAAGGGTATAAACCCTTTATGTAACTTTATGTGCTCCTATATAGCTGTCTCACCATACCGGATACCAGCGCGACGGGAGCTATCATCAGCCAATTTTGCAAATACCATTTGTATTACAGCAAATAAACTTGTCAATGAGCAGCACAGTGCATTAAGGGAACCATCCCATGCTGTGAAAAGTATTCTGTTGAGTAGCAGCAATCCACTCTTCATTAATCCACTCTGCCTTGGATTCAGCTCTCCGATGAGACGCTGCATTATCCTGTAGCTAAGCTAAGCACAATACAGCAAACTGACACACTTTTATATGCGAAAGTGCAACTCCGATGGCCTGGGTGCTTTTATGCCAACATCAGAAGAAAGTCTTCTGAGCAAGCTAAGCAAGGCTCGAAAAAACACGGTACATTTTCAAATGGTGGAGGAAAGCCATGTCCACACAAGTCTAAGGGCTTTTTGTCCCCTGTCCCATAAAAGATCCTGCTGTGGCCAATCCGTTAGTACAGGAAAGAGCACATCCCTTAGCGTGGTTCGGAGTGATGCGGTTCTGGATCACTCCAAAGAATTCAGCCCTGGATCTGAGCATCTTGTACCGGGCTATGTTTGTCACACTGAGACAAGCTGGATGTTGCTCTGAAAAGCTGCTCCTAGCTTGAGCGGTCTGAAACCTGACAGCTTTTTTCAGAAATTCTAGCCTTACCTGCAGGTTGTGAATATTAGAAAATCAAGCCATGAGCTGTTGTGTAAATGTGGCTAGTTGTACTGAAAACTCACGGGCCTCTGACAAGAGTTTCAGCTCTTCTTACTTACCAGGTTGTGCTGGAAAGGGGAGGATAAGGCTCTGAGAAAAGAAGTTGAGTGTGTGGTACAGGAGAATCTCTTACTTCATTGAAAAGGAGCATGTTCGTACTGTGCTTCGTTGGATATTTTCATCCCTCTCCTTACGCACTGCTGGTATCCTTCCTTCAAGGTTGTTCTCCGGGTGCTCCGTAGGAAGGAACGCAGAGGGTGGGATCCCTCTGGGGGCGCAGGTGCCCTTCTGCGGGGCAGCGGGCTGCGGTGGCAGGGCTTCGCCCCCCGGGCAGAATCACCTTTTTGTGTGTGTGTAGAGCTTTTTGGGCTGGGAAGGCTTCATCCAGGCAGCTGCTTGGATGCAGGAAATCTCCACATCCAGTCGGAGGTTGGGGCGAGAGGGGAGGATGGATAGAGGACGTTGGCCAGTTATAATAAGCTGGCGCATGGCCCAGTTCCGTGTCAGGGAAACCTCTCCTTCCTCGTCCCTGGGGGTCAGGCGAGTTGTTCGTTTACCAGTGCAATGACAGGAGGAGGCAAAGGAAGAAAGATCTCCTCTTCTCTAATGTTTTGTGGAAGATGTTGAAATTCTGTAGAGGCTGGGCTGTGTTGGTGGGAGTGTGCGTACACATACGTACACGTCCTTTCTCGTGCAACAATATTCCGTCTTTCTTAGCGATCTGCATTCCCAGCTGTCGCTGTGTTAAACTGCTGTGCGATGCGCCGAGCTTCTCCCGGCCCTTCTCAGCATTCCTGCAACGTTTCTTCTCACCCTTCGGTAAAGAGCAGTGGAACAGAGTGATCCTGAGTCAGAGCAGTAGCCGCTGAAATGGAGTGAATTTAGTCCTTGGGGAACAGAACAGCCTTTAAAAAAAGGCGTAACCGAGCCCCGTTCTCGCTCACGTCGCTGGCAGCGCGCTCGCCACGCAGAACCTCCTCTCTCTGCTCTGTCCTTGTCTTTCAGCTCCCTCTTCTTGGACACCACTGGGGCAATCAGTGGCCTCTGGGTAAATTTTGGTGCTTGTTACCCAGCAGCTTTAACGATCCTGCTGCGAGCAGGATTAACAAGCAGGCAGGGTATATTTACATGACTTAAATGTTTGCCATTGTACCCGATTTTTCTTTTTCTAGTTGTAAGCTTCCCACGTGGTGTTCTGCTGATGCCTTACTGCTTGGGCTGGCAGCACTGCTGCTCTCCCAGGCCGGGAAAGTCTGTCACTTCCCATAAAACAGAAAATAGAGTTCAGGGCTTGTGCCTCCCTGTCCACCTGGCTATTCCCTGCCCAGCCCGTGACCCAGCGGGATGATCTGCATCATAAAAGCTGGTCTCGAGTTATTCGCTCCCAGATCTTTATGAACATCTCGCACGTGGCCGGCACACGAGTTCCCTAATTGAAACAAGTTGGTTGTTATAGCAGTTATTTTTATGTGACTGCAGACACTGATTTACTTTATGGACTCAGGAGCTGTACAACTTCAGTTTAAAAGCAGCTTAATTTTAAAGGTATTTAAACGTTTAAAGAGAGACTATTATTTTTAATCTGAGAACTTCAAAGTGATTTCTTTTCCCTATAATTTGTTTTGTTGTTTCTTTTACAGAGAATGGTGGAAAAAACCGTGCATTTGCAGAGACATTTTGTGCCACAGTAAATTTCAGACCGGAGCAAAGGTTTTAATCAGAGTCACAAATCCTTTAAAATGAGTTTGTAATTAGCCCTTGTGGCTACGGTTACACAGCCCTTAGCTGGCTCTGCTGCCGGAGAGCCTTGTGCCCTGGGGTGGGAGTAGTGATGTTAAAAGACGGGGAGTCAAGGGGTGTCCTCCTCCTTCTGGGGACTGAGCTCTGCGTGTGTCTCTCTGGCGGCGCGTTGGGTTCGGTGGAGTGGTGTTACTTCTGCTTCGTCGAGTGGGTTCTGTAAAGGCGAGGGTATACATTTACTGTCGGTTGATGAACAGGGAAAACTTCAGGCACTTTGTATTCGCTGCGTCTCACCAAGTTTTCAGGCCAAAGCGGGGCGTATCTACTTTCAATTGACTGTGCTGCTGGTAAGAATAATAAACGTTTGGAGACTGTTAGACGTTTCTTACCTTTGTGGAGTTCTGCAGGGGGAACAGTGGAGCTGAAAATGTTCTGCCAGGCTCCATGTAATATTTACTTGGATATAAGAAAGGAATTGTCCGAGTCGAGACCCCTTTCAGTCAACACTAAGCAGTGGGTCATACGCATATTTCTGCCTGGGATGTTGAAGGTGAGCGAGGGGCAGCGAGCTGCGTGGCAGGGATGAAGATGGGGAGAGAACGGGGCAGTCGAGATGTCCTGTGAGCCCTGCTCCTTCCCGATCCGACAGTTTCCATGGGAAAGGCCTTGTATTGGTTCCCAACCTCTCCATCCTTCATTTCTTGTGAGCAAACTGCTTGCGTGTGACCAGTAAACCTTCACAAAGAAATGGGATAGACGTAGAGATAAATGGAATATTCAGAGTTGTCATTTGATGCTGACAAAAAACCGTTGGGATGGGTATTAAATCTCACGCTCCAGAGCTTTAATCAGTCTCATCCTGATCTCCAGAAATTAATGGGGAATGGGGAGCAAGGAGGACGTTATTCCTCTGATCCTTATTTACAGATTCCCTGTGCTTGCTTTTGAAGCAGCCGATGCCGTGCTTTGGCAGCGAGGGGATGCAGAGCGAGACAGCCCCCGGCTCTCCCCAGGCTGGCAGGCGCTGCCTCCTTCATCGCTGGCGTAAATGAAATAAGTTGGGGTGCCACGGGGCGCTCCCGGTGGGCGCGAGGCCGTAGGGGTGTCACTGGGACTAATGACGGCTGGTGGCAGCAGCGGTGTGTGCCTGGAGGAGGCTGTTCCTCTGCAGACAGCCCTGTCGAGCTCAGCGGGGTGAGGAGGAGCGCGGGGTCCCGTCCGGCGTGAGCGGGGGCTCGGGAACCTGCCCCTGGCTGCTCAGGAAGCGCGCGAGGGCTTGGGATGAAGGAAGCCGTATAAATGCAAAGAGGCTTTTTTATTGCTAGGCATCGCTTTGGCTTGCTAACTTCGCGTGATGGTAATGTGACAGGGTTTCTGATATAAGATCCTGCCTTGCTTTGCTCTCTGAAAGCTGTCACTGCCATTTTTTTGTTTTTCAAAGATGGAACTATTTCCCAGAGAATAAGTGTTTCTAATTGCGTTTGAATTCCAGCATGAAAAATCAACTAGCTGGAGGCTTTTGCAAAAGCCTGAAGTACTTATCATTTGGTGTCTGTAGGTGTGAAGGATACTTTAAGTAATCCATTACTCCTTTCTTGTTCATTTACAAATGCAGCAAGGTCACAGCCTTCTCACCGAAATGTTTCCAATTGTTGAAATTGAATTTGGAAGAAGAGGCAAAATAGTTTTCCTGTGTTTGCCTGTTCTTTCTATAGCTGCATCTGTTGTGGGGGTTATTTTTGTCAGCATAATGTGGGTAAAAGTGTAGGATTCTCTTCGCTGCTAAGATCTGTTACGGCTGGCAAGACCTGGGCTAACGGCCCTGCCGCCGCGGCCGTGCCAAAATCTGCCATGGCTGCACGTGCGCTTCCCACCACGTGCCTGGGAGGGGACAGCAGGTCCGGGAGTGGGTCACAAGCTGGGGAGGGACAACAGCAGCAGCACGGGGCTGTGCTGGGCCCTGTAGCACGATGCTGGGGTGATGCTGGGAGAGAGCGTGGCTGCACGACAAAGCCCTTGCTTGGGAGACGCCCGGGAATGGCTCCTGAGCCGCGTGCGGCTGAGGAAACACGGGGCTGTCCATGCGTGATCACCCCTGTTGTCCTCCAGCCTCTGGGGACCAGCATTCAGTCCTGTCACGGGAGGGCGTAGGAAGTCCCTACAGTCACACTGCTGGCACACTTTATGTTCTGGAAAAGCCTCTCTGACCTTGATACTTGGCTTAAGTCCTATTTTTCTAGGTATGAATTCCTTCCAGAACATAACTTGTTTTTGTTGTTTTCAAGTCCTTACAACTACAGCTTTTGCTGTTCTTGCTACCCATCTAAAGGTCAACACTTTTAAAATAAAATACTCCTCTAAGCTGGCAGGCTCGGTCCTTTCGGCTGCTGATCTGTCCCTCGAGCGAGCCTGTCTTGTCTCTCTTCCTGCGTTACAAAGACAGAGGAATCGAAGGTCTCAGCTGCTTTCTCTGTTCTGAGCCTTGTACCCTACCCTTGTTTTACTTTTTTCAGCTGTTTCATTTCTAACGTAAACGTGCCCGTGCTTGTCAGTGTGCTTTTTCTTTCTCAGTTGGGCTGCGATTACTGGGAAGCTGGGAATCAAGACTGGTGTCGTCTCAGGGAGAGGGGTTTGGCTGTGGGGCGAAGGGGTGCCGTGCCGACGCTGCTGGCTGAAGCCATCTCTGGTTCTCCTCCCCTGCAGGTGTGTTCTTCACCTTTCATACCTTTCACTTGGAGAACGGCCACGACTACCTCCTCATCACCGAAAACACCAGCTTTGCTCAGCCCCTGAAGCAGCTGACGGGCTCTCGGCTCCCTGCCCCGCTGAGCGCAGGGCTCTTCGGAAACTTCTCTGCTCAAATTCGCTTCATCTCAGACTTCTCCATGTCCTATGAGGGTTTCAACATCACCTTCTCAGGTAAGAACAGGGGTGGACAAAGACTTAGTTCTTTCCCTTTCCTTCCCACTTTTCTACGAATCTTGGGAATAATTTTCTGTTGATGCAGCGCACGTGATTTGGGTCACTGACGGTCACTCTCTTGTTAGCCCAGTAAATTATTCTAACATTAAACCACAGTACGTCCTGCGAAATACTCTCCTTGCAGTCCCCTTGTTGCCTGAGGTAGCCATTTTGTCTGCCTTGAGCCCCAGTAGGTGGCTAGATTTGTCTCCACTGGAATTAAATCCCACTGCAGACATGTTGGTTACCTTCCCCCTCCTCATCCCATCACCTTTTCTGCTTTGTTCATGGACAGAGTTCCAGCTGACATTCTCCTGGGGGACACCATCCCTCTTTCCTCCAGATGCCTTCCTTCTCCGTTTGTCAGAGGAAAATCGCTGCAGTAGTTACAGCATTTCCATTTCCAGCATGGGAAGCTGGGACAGATGGGATCTTTTGGAAGGCGATGCTGAGCAATCTGGACTTCTTGGATAAGGAGCAAGGCAGAGCTGGTCACTCCCATTGTCCGCCTGGTCTCTTTTTTTTTTTCCTTTGGTTCATTGCTCCCCTTGGATGCTCGTCCCACGACCCAGGCTCTGCAGCTGGCTTCAGCCTGTCCTGGATGGAACATGCTCGCCGTGCAGCCTGGGCCAGCTTTCCCTGAGCCCCCTGGCATTGCTGGGGAGCTGGAGACGGTGTTTTCTCTTGCTGGGTTTGCTCTAATTGACCTGCTGCAACAGCAGATGAAAGCAGATCTCCTGGGGTGCGGAGCGTCTGGGGATGCGGGATTTTGCTGACTGCAGCAACCCTTCTGGCTCCGCGGAGGGTCTGGCTGTGTTGAGACAGCGTCTGCCCTCAGCGTTCCCAGTGAGCCGGTCCCGTCCTGCGCTTACTGAACCAAGCCACTCCTGTTGCCCAAAATTCTGTTTTGTGATTGTACAAATTGTACCTAAAGGGGTCCTACAGGAGAGCAGGGGAAGGGCTTTTTACTTGGGCATGTAGTGATAGGACGTGGGGGAATGGCTTTAAACTGGAAGAGGGCAGGTTTAGATTAAAAATTAGGAAGAAATTGTTGACTTTGAGGGTGGTAAGGCACTGGGACAGGTTGCCCAGAGAGGTTGTTGAGGCCCCATCCCTGGAGGTGTTTAAGGCCAGGCTGGATGTGGCCTTGGGCAACCTGGTCTAGCGGGAGGTGTCCCTGCCTATGGCAGGGGGGTTGGAACTCCATGATCTGCAAGGGCCCTTCCAACCTAAACCGTTCTACGAGTCTATGAAATTGCTGGTTTCTTCGCATGGAATTCTGGGTTTCCAGAAGGTGCCGATGGCGGGTGGTGTGTGCGCGGTGCTGCTGGGGAGGGGGCCACCAAAAGGCGCATTTCCCTGCGCAGAGCGGCTCGTGGCGAATGGTGGCGTCGTGTGGGTAAGCTGGGGCTGAAGCGCACAAGGTGTTAAACTGTGTCCTTTAACCCAAAGTCCTGCAAATGACTGCCGAAGTGATTGCCTGTGCACGCCTTTCAGAAAATGTAATATTTACTGCCTGAGCACCCCAACAAGCCGGTCTGCGAAACAATCAGTTAAGGGACAAGAGCTTATCATAACCGTGCTGTTCCTTCCTCTACCTCGGCGTCCTTTTAGTGCTGAGGGCCACAGCTGCCGATCCAGCTGCTGCTGTGGAAGAGAAATGGCCATTTTTATTGTGGAGCTGGGTGCTGCCACGCTGGCTGTCTCCGACGGACACAACTGCTGCCGTGGATGCGGATAAAACCTGCTGCGCCGAGGGAACTGGTTTCCGATAGCTTTGTTGTGGCCTCTGAAGTCAGGGATTTGCGTATGATACTCCGTGGAAACTAGTGGGAAAGTTTCCAATTAACTTTCATTTTGATGGGTGGAAAAATGGCTTTTTGCCTTACAAAAAAAAAGAAAAAGCCTCAAATTATCTAATTGTAACTATTATTTTTAGTGTGTTCGGGGACTTCTTTCCTTTCTTGGAAGAGGAAAATCGGAGCCAGTTATATTTTTAGCTTCCTTTAGATATATGTGTTCGTACTTTGTACTTTGCAGGTCTGTTATTTTTCAAAAAATAACTCTCAAAACAGGTTTCCTTCAAAGTGCTTTGTGGTCAAAGATATACATTTGGCTATTAGCCATAATGCTACATGACCTTTCATTTAGCAGCAGCTTAAATGTTCTCTTGCATTCCCCAAGCAAGATGCTGTGTTCATTCATTTTCAGGATTAGTAATGTAGAGGCAGCAGAAATCCCATCCGGATCAATTCATCTTCATTTGACTAAACCAGAGGGAGAATGACAAATTTCCATCGTGTTTTGTCACCACTGATGTCACTTTCTTGTTTGTCTGGCAACAGTGACAGAAAATGAGACATGTCATGCTTTGAGCTGGTTTAAATCAGGATGCTGGTGACACCCTGGGGGCTGCGTGTCGAGTGTGAAACCCAAGCTGGTCTTCGTGGCTCAAACAGGACATGCGTCCTGCATGGATGCTTCCCTGGTGTCCATACAGGCTGGGGGATGACGGGATGGAGAGCAGCCCTAAGGAGAAGGACCTGGGGGGACTGGTGGGTGAGAAGTTGGCTCTGGGGACTCCTGCGAGCCCCTTCCAGTCCCTCAAGGGGCTCCAGGAAAGATGGGGACAGACGTTTCGTCAGGGCGTATTGCGACAGAACAAAGGGTGATGGTTTTAAACAAAAAGAGGGAAGATTTACACTGGATATACGGAAGAAATGTTTTACGCTGAGGGTGGTGAGGCGCTGGCGCAGGCTGCCCAGCGAGGTGGGAGATGCCCCATCCCTGGAACCATTCCAGGTCAGGTTGGATGGGGCTCAGAGCAGCCTGGTCTAGTTGGAGGTGTCCCTGCCCATGGCAGGGGGTTGGGCTAGATGGCCTTTAAAGGTCCCTTCCAACCCAAACTATTCCATGATTCTTTTGCAGAGCTTCACTGTGGCTGGATCAAAACTCAGAGCTCCCTCTTCATCCTTCTGATCAGGGACGGGGGTATCCTCACTGGGGAGAATGGAGTATGAGGTGTCACCCTGCCATTCCATAATGTCCTTTTGTCCCCTGTAGAGTATGATTTGGAGCCCTGTGACGAGCCGGAGGTCCCAGCCTACAGCATCCGAAAGGGCCTGCAGTTCGGCGTGGGGGATGTCCTCACCTTCTCCTGCTTCCCCGGCTACCGGCTGGAGGGCGCATCCCGCATCACCTGCCTCGGGGGGAGACGGCGTGTGTGGAGTTCGCCTCTGCCAAGGTGTGTTGGTAGGTGGTCATGTGCTTTCATTTTGCTTGGTTGGTTACGCTGTGCTGGATCGTTTCGGGAGGCAGGGATGGGCGGCATCCCCCGGGATGGCATCCTTCAGCTCGCAGGGTGGTTGGTGCAGGGATGGGGGGGAGGGAGCTGGAATGAGCTTTTTCAGCCCTGCCGACTGCGTGTGGGGACGGGAGGGACAAGGCAGGGGGGTCGCAGTCCTCTCCCCGGTGGCAGCACACCGAGCGCCCGGCAGACGGGGTCACACAGAAGCCCCGTGTCTCACCCACGGCGCCGCGGTCGAGCCCCGCTGGTTGTACAGGTGAATTAACTGCGAGCCGTGGGAGAGCTGTCATCCCTTTTGGGATAGTTTCTGTGAAACAGCAGGGTTTTAAGGCTGTCCTCCCTCTGCATCAGAGCGCTGTAAAGCTTAATAGTCCGGACGCGAAAGCTGCTTCTGGCTGGGTGATCTTAAGCAATGCAAATTCCACATTAGCATGGATGTCTTGGGGAAACCCCCTCTGGCTTCTACCTTTCCCTTATCCTCCGGAGGTTTCTCACACCTTACGCCGTTCTCTTCCTCTCCTCCTAACCGCTGCGAGTCCTTTTTGCGGTCCCCCCCACCCGTTATTTATACTAATAAATAAATCTAAGGAGAGAGGGGAGGGAGGATTCGGCTGCTGAGCTAGTTTCTGGCTCTTGTCCCTGGTGCAGACGGGCTGTGGGGGCTCTCGTCCGCCAAGCAGCCCCTGCCCAGCCCGCGGCACCCTCCGAGCGTGACGCCGGCGTAGGAGAACAGAAGCCGCAATGTGCTACGGCGAGGAAGCAGAACGGGAGAAGGATGCTTCAGGCCTTTGCGAAAAGATTTAGCGTGTTTTTTTTTTTTTTTTTTTGCTGTACAATTTAGTAAGTAGGAAGCTACGGAGCGCTCCGCTGCTGCCCGGCTCGCCCAGAGCCGTGAAGGACTCGCTCAAACCAGGCAGGTCAGATGGCTCCTCGCACACCCTGCCAGGTGGGCTGTCCCGGTCTGTGCCAGTGACCTTTGAGGGCCCTCGCAAGGGGAGCATCGCGGCAAGAGCCCCTCTGCTTCCGCAGTCTGTCAAGTTGTGTCATGCGGAATGCGTTTCCCGGCTCTGCTTAGCGCTTAGGTTGCAGGGCTGCATCATCCTGCTGTGACAAGCAGCCTCTTCAGGGCATGAATAGTAATCAGGTTGCAGAGAAAGCTAATCAGGGGAATGGGAATCAAAAAGGATCGTAACAAAGCTTTAAACTCGGTCCTCAGACATCATTACTGCGTGGACGCACTGGCTTCCATTTGCCAGTTCCCTACTGCAGCTGGCTTGGAATTAGCGTGTTGGTTTTATAATAACGGGGCAAATTCACTGCCCGGTGATGTGCACAGCGCCGTGGTGGCTTTGTCCCCGGCGTCCTTGCTGCACACACAGATCTGTGCGCTCGCCCTGGGTGTAGGTGGGTACGGGAGACCTACCTGTTACCATCACAGGAGAGTTAATGTTTTTGCCAGGCAACCCAGACGCTTTGTATTCGGTTCCTGTTGGAGAGGTGGGTCTGGAGAGAAACGAGAGGGGTTTGTTCCTTTGGCCAGCCCCTCTCTCCGGGGTGGGAGCGCTCCCCACCAACTGCTCCTTCAGACCAGACCCCAGCTGGTGATGTCTCCAGAACAGCCCCGGGTCGTCTGTGCCAAACCCAACGTCCTGCTTCACCTCCATGGCGAGAGGGGAGGAGAACGCCGCCTCTGCAGCACCTCCTCTCCGCGTGGCTGCTGCTGCCTTACTCAGCCCTCGGGCTTTACTGGAGGACCGGGAGAGGTGGCAGAGGAAGGTGCACGTGCACCGTGGTGCTTTCCCTTGGCTCCAGCAACTTTGTATGCGGGAAGGAGGCGAGGAGCCGAGGCAGAGCCAGCTCATCAGAAAAGCCGTTTCCAGGGCGAGTCGGAGCGACTCTCCCCAGCCGTGCATGCAAAGCGCCAGGGCTCAGAGGAGCAGGGAGCCAGTGTTTTACAGCTGAAAATCTTTCAGGGTAAATAGGCCGAGAAAACGACAACTCATCGTTTGCTCATGTGGGAGCTAATCAGGGAGTAACGAGAAATCCTAAACACGTGGTGGTTGCAAGGCAGATTTACGCGCGCTGGGGGATTGTGTGTGTATGTGGCAAATAGGCTGCCAGAGCCCTGGCTGGAATCGGGCGCTCGGAGAAGTCAACGCCTGCTGGCAGCCGGCATGCTCTGAGGAGGACGTCCTTCCGATGCCGTTCTGCCAGGAAAGCCCTCGAGCTGTATGAGAGCCTTGCAGGCTTTTGCGTCCGCGCTGTGATCGCAGCAGGTGAGGGCTCGTTTTCACGCCATCCCGTGAGCTCCGCGGAGCTCCGTGCTCTCCTGGTAGAGCTGCAGGAATGCTTCGCTCGGAGGCGCTTAAATGGCTGTTCGCCGCTTCACGTCGTGAAGACGTGCCTGTAGCGGTCCGTGTTTGCACGAGAGAGAGGTTGTGTCCTTAAAACCTTGCGATTAAAATACGTAAAGTACAGAGGTGAAGGATGGTTGCTGCTGTTTTCTGGAAGCATTAAGCCC
This sequence comes from Chionis minor, assembly GCA_013398295.1. Classification (NCBI taxonomy): domain Eukaryota; kingdom Metazoa; phylum Chordata; class Aves; order Charadriiformes; family Chionidae; genus Chionis; species Chionis minor. The sequence goes on from VZSF01004178.1 coordinate 438,611, forward strand.
AGATCTCCTGACATCCGAGACAGGTCAAACCTCCAAAGCTGCCACCCTCTTCTTCCTCTAAAGAGGATCGTTCTGCCAAGTTTTGAGTCGCACAAATCTTCTAACTCTGAATCTGGCTCAAAATCTAACAGTGTTCATACTACGCAGAGGAGAAAAGGAAGCCGATCTGGTGAAGGAGCAGAGAAGCCGTACGAGAAGAACGTGATGGAACAGGGCCAGGATGCAGGTCGTAGGGAATAACAACAGGGAGAGGACTCATTCCTTCCTTCCTTCCTTCTTTCTTAAATCGTGGCAGTTAAGAACCTGTCATAGGATGTAAACTCGTCTCAGGGGAGGGAGAACCAGTTGCAGTACCGTTAGCTCCCCTGCCCTTCCAGCTCCCTGAGCAGCTCTGCAGGGACGTCCACAGCAGCATCTCCTCGCCTGTCCCCAGCCCCTTCCCTCCTGAACAGCAAAGGTCAGTTTTGTCTATGCCACAGAAAAATCTGAGCCCACTCTGCTCCTTTGAGTGACATTTTGGGAGGAAACAAAGACATGTAAATTTGGGCTAATTTCCAAAACTGGGAGGCAAAATTATCTCTGGGTTTTGCTCCTTTTTTAAATGGGAATGGATGTAATTGTTAGCTGCAAAGCTGGGAAGAAAAAAACACAGGGAGCAGGGGACAAGAGGGCCTTTAAAATACTGTCAAATGCTGAACTGGAGAGCTGAGGGCAGCATTAACAACAAATAAGGTCAGGTTTTGCCCTCTCAGCTTTCAGGAAATTATTTTGGGGAAGATTTTGAAATTCCAACTTAGCTTTCTCATTTGTAATTACGTGGAAGTTTCACTAAGCGTGTCTTTCTGCACAGCGAGCTCTGGCAGTTGCAACGCGTTGGTACCAGCGATCAGCGGTGTGCTCTGTTGACTGCTTAGAATAAATACCATGATTTTTATATACTATATATAGGTATAGGATGAGCTTTGTATAACTATGAAAAAGACTTTAAATATTTCAATCTAATAATTTTTTTTTATTATTTATTTTTCCTTCTGGGTCATGAATCGGGAAGGAACATAAACACAGGCACTGTGTTGAGCAGGTGGAGGCTTTGCATGGATTTTGGAATGTTTTTCTGAATTGGGTCCCAAGACAGCATTTGAGCACGCCAGCTTCCTGTGACTCAGTTTCCCTGTCTGTATCAGGAGAGGGTGCTGGTCTCTCTCATAAGGCACCGGAGGTTTAATGGTGGTAGAAGTGCCGTTAAGTGCTGCTTTGTTTACTGGCTGCACTGGGGACTGGAGCGCACTAACTGGTGCGTTAGCAGATGGGTGTAGGAGGGAGCGAGCGGCTGTGGCTGTTTGGAGGAATCACCTGCATGTGTTGTATGGCTAGAATATATATGTGGTTATTAAAATGTGGGTTTGTGTCTTTATATAGCTGAATGTGGTTCATCTGTGACGGGAACCCAAGGTGTTCTGCTGTCCCCCAACTACCCAATAAACTATAACAACAACCATGAGTGCATCTACTCCATCCAGACCCAGCCAGGAAAGGGGATCCAGCTGAAAGCCAGGACTTTTGAACTGGAGGCAGGAGACGTCCTCAAGGTAATCCTTCTGTCTCTAGGAACGAAGCACTACCGTGCTGCTAATGAACGCAAGATCTGAAAGGGAAGTGATGCTCTGAACTGTTAATGGAGTTGGCTAACCATTCCAGAGACTAACCTCTGGAAAATGCCGCCCAGGCGCAGGCAGTGCTGAGAGTGCAGCAGCAATCCCTGGAAGAGACTCGGGCTGGGACTGCTGGTGACCCCAGTCACTGCTGTGCTGTTGACTGGCCCGGCAGTTTGGAAGGCAGCAGCAAAATTCCCCTGGACCGGACTGAGATTCAGGCAGGGCAGCTGGGCTAGAATGTGGTCTGCGCGTGTCCCCTCTGAGGTGAGAGCAAGCCCCCAGACGTGGTGCACCTGTGAAACAATAGCCTCTAGCCCAGGGACACTGTCTGGTCGGCGCGTGTCCCCGCTGCGCTTAAAAACATATTGTGTAATTCCAGGGAATCGGCACCGCGGAACTTCACCAGCTCGTGGCAGCCTCTGGCGGCAGCACTAAGGCACCAGGGAATGTCCTTTGCACTTCAGGCTGGCTGGTTGTTTGAGGCTTCAGTCTGCAGATGGATGCGTACACAAATTCCGTATCCATTAAAAACTGTAGATAACTTTGCTGTATCACCGCACCTTCTGCTGTGAAGTCTTCCCTGAGATTTAGAGATTTGTTGGAATGCCAGGGGTTCTTCCTTTGTAGCTAAACCTCAGCTCTTATCTGCGTAGTTGTACAGGGGAAGCTGTTAACACATGAGGAAGTGTGAGGTTCTTATCAGCCTTGATCCTTAAAAACACAACAATAATGCTTTGTCCCAAAAAGCGTTTATTTAAATGCAGAACTCCAGACTCAAGCTCTTTCAGCGTTCCCATACTCAGATTAATCTGCGTTTACGAGTTTCAGGACTCTATGTAGGAAGAGACAAATCCAGGCTGAGTTTCTGTTAACCACAAAGAAATGAGTTTGTAGGAGGCATTAATATTACAAGATGTGTGCTGCTGTGCTAAGCCATCTTCCCAGAGAACGCCACTGTCCTTATTTAAGTGCCGTACTTCTGCACTGTGAGATAGGTGTAATCCACATATTTTCAGCTCACAAATGACTGGAAAGAGAGATTTCCAGCTAATGTGAAGAATATACTCGGTGTGAAAGAAATGGTGTTCTCTCAACAGGTTAGTCATCAACTACTCATCCGCTCCTCAGGAAAGTTACTATCAGTCTCCACTAGTGAGAAGTTGCTCTTTATCCTCATAGAGAGTCATGCTATCTAAAAGAAAGAAAAAAAACCCCAAAATTGTGTTTTTCTTAAATAATTGCGGGGTCAAGGCACATCTGTGAGTCACTGTAGGGAGAAAATGTTTTTCCCAGTAGCTGTGCTGCACGGTTGGAAAGAGAGCTTGGTTCAGAAACCCCAGCCCCGAGTGCAGCATACGCTCGGGGCAGGAGACGGCTGCGGATCCTCTGGGGTGTGAATCGTGCTCCATGGACGAGTCTCGGCCAGTCAGACCCTGGGTTGGAAGAGTTTCTCTGGCTTGAAAGGAACTGCCCCTGGTCGCGCTCAGGGAGGATTTGGTCCCTGAAGCAGCAAAATATATTTTCCAGTCTGTGTTTCTCGTTCCTCCCAGGTCTACGATGGCAGCAATAGCTCTGCTCGCCTGCTGGGCTCCTTTAGCCGCTCCGAAATGCTCGGCACCAGCATAAACAGCACTTCCAGCAGCATGTGGCTTGAGTTTATCACCGACAGTGAGAACACCAGTAAAGGCTTTGAGCTGCAGTTTTCTAGTAAGTCTTAGACCAGTATGCTTGTGAGGGGGAATCGAGGCGTAGTGGTGTATTCCCATGTTATGGTTGCATGACCAGAGGGAACAGTCCTTTCCGAAAGGGTCTCCTAGTCAAAAGTGGATTTGGAGTGGGGGAGGTGATTGTGCCCGCGAACCTCTTCTGCTGTGAATGAGGCAGTGGTGATACAGAAACTTTGGATCGAAGCTGAGATACCAGATTTCTGGGATCTCGGTCAAATATTAATTAAAAAAAAATACGTTTTCAATATGGTGTTTCTTCTCTCCAGCAAAAGATTTTTAAGAATAAAATGCTAATATGATCTTGTGTTAATACCTTCCGGCTGTTAAGTATCTATGAAAACAGATGCTGTTTCTCCCGCTCCAGGTTTTGAACTCATTAAATGCGAGGACCCTGGCATCCCGCAGTTCGGCTACAAGGTCCATGACGAGGGACACTTTGCTGGCAGCTCTGTGTCCTTCAGCTGCGACCCTGGCTACACCCTGCGAGGCAGCAGGGTGCTGGTCTGCCTGACGGGGGAGCGGAGAGCTTGGGATCAACCCCTGCCAACCTGTGTAGGTGAGACAACTCGCGCTTTTAAAACAGCCTCTAAGGAGTGCTTTGCTGCGGGCGTCACGCCGAGCGCCCTTTCTTCCTCCTGTGCCAATACGTGTGGCACTGACTCCGGTACTGATCGCACCCATCTGCGTCGGTAAAGGCCATGGTAAGGATACTTCATGGTAAAGCTTCTTCAGATCGAGAGCACCGATCTCTGCAGAACGTGTGCAGTTAACATGGAGTTGTTAACACGGAATACTCTGCTCTGAGCACAGGTTTGACAAGGTCTCTTGCTTCGCTGCAAGGAGACTACTGCTTTTCCAGTCCTTGTCCTTTCACTTGAATGTGTTAAACAGGGTGGCGCTTCCTGATAATGGCTGACGTCAACGTGTGTCCAGGTGTTTGACAGTTCAAAGTCATGTTTATTTGAGGGCTACATGACATCTAATCCCAGATTGTCAGAGAGTTTAATTCCCTCAGTCTTCTCTTGCTAAGTCCTGAGTTCCCTTTTACCTGTAGCTCTCCAGAAGGATATCGTCGTGCTTGCAAAGCTCTGGGGTTAAGTTCTGCGTATCCAAATGAAGTGCTGTTGGTCTGTCACTTGGCAGCCTCGCAATTAGCTGGTGTTCCCAGGACACGGTGAAGTTTCCACAAACTCACTCCTCTGAGAGACCTCAGCAACCCACAGGCTGCTTTCGTGGCTCTAAGTGATGTGCCCAGACACCGGCACCCTCTGTTCTCCCGTGGGTTGGGGCCTTTCTGCATGCAGTAAGTCTCTGCTGAATTTTAGCCTTGATCGTTGAGGAGAAAAGACAAATTTCTGCGATTTATCCATTTTCTTAACCGTTACCCTATTTGCTCTCTCTCTATTACATATGAATGGTTGTGTCTGTGTGAGCACGTGGAAACTTTTCAGAATTTTAATGGATACGTTATGAAAATGTATTCAAAATCCTCACGTTCTTTTGAGGTTCATTTAGCAGATACATGCATGTGTTGGCTTCTTCATTTTATCGGTGATGATTCATTAAGACATTTTGCCAGACAGAAGCAGAAGAATCGAGCTCTTTCACCCCACAAGTGTGAATCGGGGAACGCAGGCTGGTGGCAGGCGATGCCTTTACTCACTGCAAAGTCAAAAAGGTGGAGGGAAGCTTTGACAGCATGTCAGATGTTAGGAGTGTGCACAGAGGTGCAGAGTTATTCAGATAACTCAGTCTTTTAGCTGAATTAAATGCCTCGCTTTATCTTTGTTTTGTAGGCTTTCAGAACCTCTTTAAATGGCGCGCAGTACTCCCTGTTGTATTCAGAGGATGAGATTCGCATTGTTGCCAAGCAAGAACCATAATATGTCATGAATCTTCTCACTCACCCATATGTTTCTTTCAGCGGAGTGTGGGGGCACTATCAAAGGAGAGACGTCAGGACGGATACTGTCTCCCGGCTACCCAACGCCCTACGATCATAATCTGAATTGCATTTGGACAATAGAGGCAGAAGCTGGTTGCACAATAGGGTGAGTTGGGCCAGGTTATGGGAGCTCGCTTTTCCTTCCGCGTGCAGCTTATTTTTCCAGAAGTAGATCAATAATTACGTAAGGCAAGTAGAGAGAAGGCCCTGGCGCTTTGAGAATCCCAGATGAAGGAACAAACAGTGGTTTATCTCCTTGCCAGGCTGGGCAGAAGCAGCATCACTAACCACATGGTTAGCTGGTGTGTCTGCCCCATTTCTGTGCTGCCCCAAGACCTGCTGCTGTTCCAGTCCTGCTCTCCTCCATTGCCAGTGCCCTTTTATCTTCTCCGTGGCTTCCCTGCTGCATCAGCACTCAGCACCTCTTCAGCAGAGACTGTTAATCATGTTGAGCTCTATGATGCTCTTAGACGATGGATTTATGCTGGCGATAGATTTGGTCCGGTATTTTCATTTTTACTTAATGCAGAAATTGCCTCCATTAGCTCTGCTCTTCAGCGTGATTCAATAATGGATGCTTTCTGGTATGAGCACAGGGAAAAGAGCATAGCAAATGCAGCTTAATTCCTGCACAGGCAACTTCCAGTTGAAGTCTCCTCTTTTTTCATTCTCCTGTAAAAGACTTGGAAGAATCTGAAAATTTTTACAGGACCAAGTAGACATGAGACCTCTCCCCTGTTGTCTCCCCACCCCTGCAAAGTGTAAGAGACTGCCTCATCCTGTCTGGAAACAGCCTGGCAGAAAAGGATCTGGGGGTCCTGGTGGACAGTCGGCTGAACGTGAGCCAGCGTGTGCCCAGGTGGCCAAGAAGGCCAATGGCATCTTGGCCTGGATCAGGAGCAGTTTGGCCAGCAGGAGCAGGGCAGTGACTGTGCCCCTGTGCTCAGCACTGGTGAGGCCGCAGCTCGAGTGCTGTGTTCAGTTTTGGGCACCGCAGTATCGGAGAGACATTGAGGTGCTGGAGCGTGTCCAGAGCAGGGCAACGGAGCTGGTGAGGGGTCTGGAGAACAAGTCTGATGAGGAGTGGCTGAGGGAGTTGGGATTGTTCAGCCTGGAGAAGAGAAGGTTGAGGGGAGACCTTCTCACTCTCTACAGCTCCCTGAAAGGAGGTTCTAGCCAGGTGGGGTCAGTCTCTTCTCCCAGGAACCAAGAGACAGGACAAGAGGAAATGGCCTCAAGTTGTGCCAGGGGAGGTTTAGGTTGGATATTGGGAAAAACTTCTTTCCCAAAAGGGTTGTCAAGCATTGGAACAGGCTGCCCAGGGAGGTGGTGGAATGGCCGTCGCTGGAGGTATTTAAAAGGCGGGCAGACGTGGTGCTGAGGGACATGGGTTAGGGGTGGTTTTGGCATAGGTTTATGGTTGGACTCGATGATCTTGAAGGTCTCTTCCAACCCAAGTGATTCTGTGATTCTCTGATTCTATGATCTGGAGGCTGCTGCCACAGGTGAACTCGGCTCACGCGTGATCCCCGTCTGCTTTTGTGCGAGTCCTCAGAGGAGCAGAGCTACGGGCTCGTGTCCGCAGCGGCAGCCAGAGGCTCGGGAGGCGCCGAGGCTGAAACGAAGCTATGGCAGGCGGTAGCACGGTAGCACACCTTGGGCCCCTTCCTTTCATCAGGGGTGAAAGCTCTCTTCTTCTCTTCCTTTATTTGGCGGCTCAGACAGAACAGATCATCTCTGGGTAGTTAAGAGAGCACATTTTCAGCAACTTCATTTTTATGGTAATCCATTGGAAAAATAATCCTCTTCATGCATGATACAATTGTACAACGCTCTCATTTATAACTTACATTAAAATTAATCTCCAAAGCTTTGTGAATAAAGCTGTATCCGTGCAGAACGAGGGGAAGGCAAGAAAGATAGGAAATTTAGTCTGTACATCGTTGCTATGAAGGTTGAAGGGTTGTACGTTGAGGGAGGATTGATTTGGGGCACATGCAAACATACGCATGTGCGCGCATGTGAAATTGCAACTGAAATGAGTTGGCTTAGCTGTGAGGCTCTGCAGGGAGAGGAGGAGAAGTGGGTGGGGGTACTGCAAAATGAATGAAATTCGCCTTTGAGTGCGGCTTGCGTGGCGGAGAGCGGCTGATATCGGGTTAGAAGTGGCAGCGGCGTTTTGTTGCACAGCAGTGATCTCAGCCTCACGCCAGAGCGTGTTGGTACCGCTCATCCTGGCTTAGGGGGTGACGCTGCATTGACAGATTCCATTTTTCACAGTTCCATCTAGAAACACGAGTGAGAATACTGGGATATTCCAGTTTGCTTCCGTGGAGGTTTTAGGGACGTAACTTTTAATAGCTTTTAAGTTTGGGAAGCCTCCCCGGGCCAGAGCAGGGCTGCTGGGAGCGTGACAGCCCTGCGGTTCGGTGTGAGCCGTGCGGCATTCCCGTTGCGTGAAGCTGTGGTCGGCTGGTGAGACCGGCTCTGGGTGGGAGCCCGGCCCCTGCGCAGCAGAGCCAGCTTGGGGCGACCGGGGCTGGGGGGGAAAAAGCCAGCGGAAAGAGCACCGGGTGGGTTGGTCGTGGTGCGGGGGTCCCTTCTGCAGAGCTGGGGCTGAGTGGCTCACCAGAGATCATACCCGTGGCCAGCTGGGCTCTCCTCCGCTCTGCTCCTCGCTAAGCTGGGAGAACTTTCCCTCTATCGTATATATATGTATATATATCTCACCAGAACTCCTAATTTGCCTCTTGCTGCATTTTCATGCATGTAGTGGGGGTCAGTCTCTTCTCCCATGTGACAAGCGACAGGACAAGGGGAAATGGCCTCAAGTTGTGCCAGGGGAGGTTTAGGTTGGATATTAGGAAAAACTTCTTTCCCAAAAGGGTTATCAGGCATTGGAACAGGCTGCCCAGGGAGGTGGTGGAATGGCCGTCGCTGGAGGTATTTAAAAGGCGGGCAGACGTGGTGCTGAGGGACATGGGTTAGGGGTGGTTTTGGGTAGTGTAGGTTATGGTTGGACTCGATGATCTTGAAGGTCTCTTCCAACCCAAGTGATCCTATGATTCTAGTTGGGATTGTCAGAGCGCAAGAATAAACTCTCTTCCTCTCCGTTGTCACACTAACGCAGTGTCTTGGTCTTGTCTTAAACGAAGCCTTGCTGGGAACAGAATCAGGCTGATAAAAAAAAAAATGAAATCGTGCTGTTTGGCTACAGATGTGCCTATTGAATAGATTGATTTGCTCCAGGGCACACCAGTTTTTGCTCAGAAAATCAGCTGTTCCAGTAGACCCCTGAGCCAATGGGCATGGGACAAGCTGTGCCTCGGCACCGTGTCGGCCAGGTCCCACGCAAAGGGTTGCTCCCGGGGTGAATCCCCGCCTGCCAGCGCTGCTGGAAACTAGAGGAGGGGAGTGAGGTGCTGTGGGCAACCTTGGTCCCAGGGGGGCTGGTGGTGAGCTCTCCCGGCGGCGGAGTTCCAGGGTGTCCCTGCGCCCCAGGTTAGTCTCTGCCAGCGTCTCCCTGCTCCCGCGGTCCTCAGCAGTGAGTTTTCTCTGGCAGTTTTGGCCAACTCGAATCAGTTATCCTGAGAGCAGACGTAATCAGGCCAACGCACCTGTGGAGAACAGCTCTGCTATGATCCGCGCTTATTTTCCTCGAATCTGGCTTTTTTTCCTCTTTGCTCAAGGTCTCTGCTAGGTAGATTTATGATTCAGCTCTTTTGGTTTCTGTCGGATTCTGTGGACATCATTTTGTTGCTGAGTATATCGCGGTGGTTTTTTTTTTTTTCCTTTCCCTTTTATGGTTCTACCTGATTTATTTATGTTTGCCCCGGATAAATGGGAATGCAGCCAAGTGAACGCTTCCTTGTTTTCCTCCGTGGGCTGTCAGGGTTTTAAGCGCAGTACCTGATTGTTTTATTTTTTGCAGGTTTTTCTCAGTGCGGTTGATAGATTTCTGTCCCCGTTTCAAACTGGTGTGCCTCAAGTTGCCCTGTGTTAGCCTGATTTCATTGTGTCAGATGGTTTTTCCCCCAGTGATAATGCGGCAATGAAAAACAGAGGCAATTAAATGCCTTCTCTTCAGTTGGCATTTTAAGTGCCGGAGCGAAAGGGACCGAACCCTGATGTATGGCAGCCTTTAGTTGATAACTCCCTTGGGTCTAACAATAATAATGACGGTGTCTTATGCTTAGATGGTACTTCTGGTCTTGGGAGATCCCAAAGCTCTTTGCAAAGCCTGGATTCGTCTCCTTCACCTCCTTCCGCAGCAGAGGTTGCTTCGGTGGGGAACAGCGCAGTGTAGTATCCCCCCAGCCCGGGGTGGGAAGAGGGGAGCATCCCACCAGGGATTGATGTCGGGACTGAGTTTGTCCCATCCTAGAGTGCCACCATGTCCCATGGAGGGAGCTCCTGGCCTCCTCCCATCCGCTTAGGTCCATTGCGGGTACAGGCTCTGGAGTGAATTTCCTCAGCATGCCTCCTGCCGGCATCTTGGGCTTTCCCTGGGGAGTTTTCTGTGGAAGTGCCAAACAGGCATAGCCCTGTTGTAGTTCACAAGCAGGAGAGCGGAGCTCCGAGGAGCGCTGCCGCCGGCGGTTCAGGACTGAGGAGCATTTGCTGCGCACGCTGACGGCGTTGCAGCCCTCTCCCCGCGGCAGGCAAAGCCATAAAATACACCCAGTAAGGAAATGAAACCTGCCTTCGGAGCAGCATCATCGATACCTTGTTGAGAGCACAGTGTAATTTCTGTAACACAAATGTGTTAGTGGAAATAGTGCCAGCCACTAGTTTCTTAATTTTTGTTTTCTCCACCTTCCCCTCCGATCGTGGATTTTGGCGACCTGGCTCCTGCTGCCTCACTTTATTTCTTGCTGACGTTATTCTGTTAGCTGATCTAGATTCAGTTTTGCAATATCCAGAACTTTGTAAAACATGTCAAAATCCTTGGAGGTGCTACAATCCAGCATTGGGAATTTGCACCCACCTGCTTGCCACCCTCCCACACATCCTTTTCTGCCCCTCTGCATTAACCTCCAGGGCAGTTAACACCATTCTAAGGGTTTCTTTTCCAGCATGGTGCTGTTTTAACTAAGAGTGATGTTGGTTGTTTCCCTTCCTTTTCTTCCCCCCGATACACAAGATTAGCTCGGTGCCGGAGCAAATTCTTTGATCTGAGTGCAGGTAACAAAAATCAATGTATTTTGTCAGTAGATGCCGGCTCTTGACAATAAACTGTTCCTTCCAGGACACCAAAAAAAGCCAAAGGACAGCCAAGGTTGTTGCTGCGTGCAGCACAGGGATAATCTGTGAACTGGGTGAATATGTGTAAGTTGTCTGAAGGGACTCCAGCAAATTTTCTGCTAATTCTCATTTTAAAATAAGCTTTTCAATACCTCTGTGTTTATCTGTTCTAGAGCTCAGTGAAATTACGGACAAAGCCCCGTCCTCTCCTTCCCGGCCCCTGTGCCTCTGCTGCAGGTTTCCTGCGTGTCCGTGATGGAGCCTTTTGTCACAGTTACTCCTAGCAATGTCTGAGCACCTTCGGTGTAAAACCAGCTGTAATATTCCGGCTAGGGACATTTCCACGGCCCACAGCAGGCTCTTGGACCTTTTCCTTGTCCCTCAAGATTTTTAGGAGAGATTAGTAATTTTGTTCACTCAGAAGACCAGAAAGGACCCAACTTTTCAGAAAACAGTATCCATGACTTAGGTGTTTTCTGTTTATGGGTGTGTTTTATTAGGGAGACATGCAGCTAAGAGAGCTTGGAGTTTATAGGCAGATGAATTTTGATAGAGGGCTGAAGTACTTTGTCCACGCTGAGTTGCAGATAACAGGAGAGAATACATTCCTTGGTGGCCAAGCTACCTTAGGCTGGTAGGAAAAAAGGCAGAGCTGGGTTTTTGGTCTGACTTCCAGTTTAATTTTGCCACACAGGCTCCATTTCATGGTTTTCCACACCGAGGAGTTCCACGATGTGCTGAGGATCTGGGACGGTCCAGTGGAGAATGGCATCCTGCTGAAGGAGATGAGCGGGTCGGGCTTGCCTGGCGATGTCCACAGCACTTTCAACTCTGTCATCCTTCAGTTCAACACCGACTTCTTCACAAGCAAGCAGGGCTTTGCTGTTCAGTTTTCAGGTAGGCTTTGCATTGCTTCCCCAGCGTTGTCCAAACCTGCCTTTGCTGACGAGTGATTTCAGGTGTATCTACAACCTACTGACGGTGAGCAAATGGTGTTGCATTGGACGAGACGGCAGGAACTGTGCGGTTTTCCAGCCGTTTGTGCTCCTACCACGTTTGAGTGCGGTCTCTGCAAATAGGGAAAACTTTTGTATTTTGTCCTCGTGATGCCGGTGAATTCTCTGCTCCCCTCTGCTACAGTCACCTTCACAGTGGTGAACTTGGCAGCGAGATGTAGAGCAGTACATTGTGGAATACACAAGAAGAAATCACAGGTATTTTCCACCGCATTCCCAACAGGTCCCTTAGAGACACCAGCGTGCAGGCAACTTCCCCTAGGCATTCTGAGAGCGGTTGGTCAGTGTTCTCTGAAAACCAGGTCTGTTTAAAATCCCCCAAATTGGATCCCCGGAGATGGAGATCACAAAAAGCTCTGCCGGCTGCGGGGATGTCACTGCTAGCAGCAGCGCTGTGTGTAATGCGACTGCGATCTGTCGTTGCCTAAGTCCTGCTGGCCGTTACCTAAGACTCAGCCTTGCAAACACATTAATTTCAGTTATTTTAGGGTAATATAATTCAACGTTCACACAGAGGTTTCCAGGATGCAAACCTTCACTGACATGTCCAGTAACCAACCGGCAGATGCCTCTTTTGGAGACGGTCGTAGGCAGGGAGGCTGTTGGGTGGAAGATGATACGACCTTCCTGTGACTCAACCATGCCTGAGCATCAAACCTCATTCTGTCCCTCCCAAGCTTTTGCCCGCAGCGTTCTGTTCAGGGTGCCTGGCATGGCTGGGAGAGCAGGCCAGCTCTTGGGGGAGAGTTTGTGCTGGATACCAGACCTTCTGGGATGAGCAAGACAGAGGGAGAGCTTTGTGTCACCCAGCACAGCTCTGCTGTCCTCTTTTGTTGCCAGGCTTGTGTCTCAGCCTGCCAGGAAGGACCAGACCGGGCTGCTGGCTCGCTTATCTTCAGCTGCACAGAGCGAGAGAGAGGGATTTCCTCTGGCTCTTTATAGAAGAGCTTTCTCTAAACTGGCTAGGTGTAATAGACTCTCATCAACTTAGCAGGAAATAAGCTCTGCTCCGCCGCCTGATATGGAGCCGGGCTTCGCCGACCGCCTCTGCTCAAAGCCTTTGTTCACAAGGTGTGACTAAGTAGTCAGACCTAAGCTCAGAAGTACACGGGTTTGGATCTTGTGAACTTTAATGATCTCTATAAGCTTGCGAAACTTCTCTTGCTCCAGGACTTTGCAGGGCGTTAAGTAGTCGTCGTGTTGGCCGAGAGTGCGCCCGCTCGGCGGCGAAGCGGGGCTGCCTGTCCCCGGCTGAGGGGGAGCTCAGGGGGTCACCACGTCCCTCAAAGGGACACGGCAGCCAGCCGGGGAGCGAAACGCGGGCGATTCTGAAAGGTCAGGCGTGATGCTCCACAGGGCTCAAGGCCAAATCGCTCTGCCGCTCAGGGGAGTGAAAAGCGCTAGCGGATTAGTTTATTTTGCAGCATGTGTCTGACACGCCATTCTCTAAAAATGCCATGTAAGATCAGGGGATGTCTGGACTTATTAAGTAAACATGCATGTGCACAATTATACATCAAACTTGCACTCTGTGTAGTGCACTTGAACTTGCCGTTCCCCAGAGCCTTTACCAGCTGGAGTGGCAGATGCTCAATGCAAAGTAAAAGCCAGTTTTTGTGTGTGTGGCAACTTTTGAGGGATACTGAAGGAGGAGAGTCGGAGAATTAAGTCATTGGTTGGATATCTGTTGAAGGACAGAGTCTGAGTACAATCAGTGCTGTAAGCCTGTATTAAATATAAATTTATATATATAAATATATTTTTAATACTCTTCAGTTTCCACTGCCACTTCCTGCAACGACCCAGGAATTCCCCAGAACGGGAGCCGGAGTGGTGACAGCAAAGAGGCAGGTGACTCCATCGTCTTCCAGTGTAATCCAGGATACGCTCTGCAAGGGGAGGCCAAAATCACTTGTGTGCAGATTGAGAACAGATTTTTCTGGCAACCAGACCCTCCCTCCTGCACAGGTACGAACGCGCATCTGCCACCCGTTGCACTGGCTTCCCTGCCCTGTTCCATTGCCAGACTTGTGCATCTGAAGGGGATGAGTCCCCCCTGGTTCAAGGAGGTCTGTGACAAGGTATTCATGTCCCAGGCAGCTGCCTCCGAGAACTGCTTTTTAGGTTTATCCCCGGGGTGGGACAATGGGACATTGAGAATCTGCTTCCTGCTGGGAGCTCATAGGGCACGCTGCAATGTAAGTGACGATATCTAACCTGAACAGTAAAATTAAAAGCTTCTTTAAAACTCAGGTTGGGAGAGAGGATTGGGGTCATGAGTGAATAATTTCTGCGTGAGCACACAGCACATTCTGTCACGAGGAGGAACTGTCTGACATTTTGTTTGAGCTCATAAAGTAATAAAAGAAGCTCGTAAAAGTGATTCTTTGTAATATGTCCAGAACACATAAAAATAAGCACGCTAGTTTTAGAGCAATAAACATCAAATTGGCTGGCCAATTAAATGCTAGCCACAAATTACTTACCTGTAACCTTCATTCCTGTTCATGCACTGTTATCCCAAGCAAGAAAAATCAGTTAATTCTATTTCTAACATCTGATTTAGTGCCAGCTAGGAAACTTCTATAGCACGCACAGGATTTATGCTCACTGCAGGATGACTTGGTTTCTGAATGACTATCTCGATGATCTAGTGTGGCACCCTTTCAGCCTGATCGAGACAGTCCTTTTAGTCTTCCTGGAGCTGTAACTAAATCATACTGTTGCATGTCATGCCCATCACCTCATTCTGTGGAGCTTCCTTTTGCACCAGAAGCGGAGCCCTCAGTGCTCTTCAGAGAAATGTAGCTGGTGCCTTAATCCTGGTGTGAGATGAATTCCCACGGGTCGGCTCCGGTTTGGCTTGGAGATACTCTGTTGGGTCCCTTTTGAAGAGAAGCCTGGCAGTCTTGTTTTAGGAGTCACAAGCTCTGCGAAAAAGCTGACAGCAATGTCCTGCTCCTTCCCCCTATTCAGTAACAAAGGATTTGGAGGGATAATCATTGGGCAAATAATATCAGTTTTATAGTAACTGTGTAACAGGCTGCCTAGCTGAATTGGATAACAAGGTTTAATTTGGGGTTTGGATTTTATGTTTGTATTTAGCATTTCAAATGTATTTTCACATCTTTATTGTACAACTTCTGCAGTCCCTAAACAATGGGGGCTGAACTGGAACCTCAGCTGAAACAAGCCCCAGAGGTTTGGGGTATTTTGAAGTCTGCATCCCGTCCCGACTCCAAACAGCTGTGGCTTGGACCAGTTGCTAGTTTAAATCCTTTGGAGACCACGGGTGGGATTTTCAAAGAAATCAGAGGGTGTTGAGCAGTCATCTCCCTTAGACTTTTCAAAAATGAGTCTGTAGACTTGAGTATCTTCTGAGTCTTCCCCTGACTTTACAGTCTGGAAGTGGAATGCACCCTAAAGGTTAAGGTAAATGGACACAGAATAGGTGCTTGTGGTTCTTCCAGGTTATTTGTGCATGACCTTCAGGTAAACTTGGCTGTCTGTGCTGCGATTTCCTGGTCTGTTGGAGAGGGATAACAGCTCTCTGTGCCTGCAGTAGCCTGCAACTGGAATTGGCTGAAGCCGTTGCTTTTGGGGCCTTGGAGAAGGGTCTCCGGTTAGATGACTGCTGAGATATTCATAGGGCAGCCCCACTGCATTTTGCCTTGTATCTGGAGATGCTCGAGTATTTGCAGGGCTTTATAAAAGCCCACAAGATAAACACAGGTGCTCTCTCCTTCATGGAAAATCCTTCTGAGATTTGTTCTCTTGTGGCGGGTTTGGCACTGTTAGGTTAATGGTTGGACTCCATGATGGTAAAGGTCCCTTCCAGCCCCAAGGATTCAGTGATTCTGTCCCAAGCTAGTCGTGTCCTGCACGGTGTTTGCGTTGCTGTGGGCTGGGTGGTGTCAGACGCCCGAGTTG
Organism: Chionis minor; assembly: GCA_013398295.1. NCBI lineage: Eukaryota > Metazoa > Chordata > Aves > Charadriiformes > Chionidae > Chionis > Chionis minor. The sequence goes on from VZSF01004178.1 coordinate 454,128, forward strand.
AACCCAGACTGTGCTCCCCTCTCTCACCCCATCCCAAACCCGGCAGGGTCGGTCTGAGCAATGGGGGGGATCTCAGAGCATCGACCCTCCTGAGGAGACTGCAGAGAGGCTGACGGTAATAAATCAATCACGAGTACTTCCCACAGTGGAAACATATGCAGGCACTTTTAGCCTTAAAAAAGTAATAATTGATTTTTCAATCAGCTTGGCATTTAATGTGTTGGTGACTGTAATAAACACAAACAAACCATTAGTCCCAGGCAACATGTTTTCACTTATTTAGGAACCATCCAGACTTTGACCAGGAGTTGCCTAAAGAAATGCAACAGAAGAGCATAAAGCATCTCTCTGTCCTTCTGGCTACTCACATACATCTCTTACAAAGATTGTAACAGCAGCCCCGGCTCGCTCTCTGCTTGTGTGCTCCCTGTCGGAGTAACAGAGCCCTCTTCTCTGTTAGGCCACTCCAAGCTGTTGGAATACATATCTTAATGTTGGACAACCTTGCAAACGGCCTCTGCCCCCTTATCTATCCATCTCTCTCTCTTTGTCCCTTCCTGTATCTCATCTACTATTTTTAAAGTATCTCATTTACTATTTTTAAAGTTTCTCTAAGACAAAGCCTCATCCCTTTGCTTGCTTGCTTTCAGCTCCCTGTGGAGGTATCTTGACGGGACCGGCAGGAGTGATCCTGTCCCCGCAGTACCCGGAGCCGTACCCGCCGGGGAAGGAGTGTGACTGGAAGCTGACTGTCTCTCCAGATTATGTCATTGCTCTGGTATTTAAAACGTACGTACCTGGCAGCTCTTTGGTTCCGCCCCTGTGGCTGCCGACGGGGACGGGGAGGGGATGCCAGTGGTGGGGCGCTGCCTGGGTGAACTGGGTCTGCGCGGGGGTCTCTTCCTCTCTGAAGGAGGCAAAGCAAACCTGGTAGGACTGTCCCATAGTCCTGAGTAATCTGTTCTCAGGCATTACCTTAATTTGGGATAAGATACACATATTTCAGTGGCGGCTCCTCTTTGATATGCCCATGGCTGTAAAGAACACGACCACGCAATGGTGCGGCATGGGAAGCCCCTGCAGCAGCGCTGGCTCTTGCGCTCCTGACTGTATCACCAGTCCTCGATTCCTTACGTGTGGAACAGAGACAGAAACACCCTGTACTTACCCGAGGAGCTGTTTTGGGGCAGAAGCACTCTCTGGGCTGTGTGGTTGTACAGTCCATCGAGACCGCAGTCCCCGTGGTTCTCCCGGGGCCGCTGCAGCGCGCTTGTACGTCCAACGCTTCTCCTTTGGCTTTGCAGCTTCAGTCTGGAGCCTGGCTACGATTTCCTCCATATCTACGACGGACCCGATTCACTCAGCCCCCTGATCGGAAGCTTTTACGGCTCCCAGCTGCCCGAGCGGATAGAGAGCAGCAGTAACAGCCTCTTCCTCGCCTTCCGGAGCGACGCCTCCGTCAGCAACACCGGGTTTGTCATCGACTACACAGGTAAGAGCTCAGCAAACGCCCGGGGTTTTACCTGTGCCTTATTCTCGAGTTAAACCACCCAGCATAACCAAACGGGAGAAGCTCTAGGAAATGTGGAAACCTCTCTCCGGGCAGCAATCCCGCTGTCTGTTTTGCTGCCACCAAAGCTGATTAAGAGGGAGAGAAAACTGGGGAGTTGAAGAGAGGGGATCCTGTAGGCTGGCAGAAGAGCCAGGGCACATAAGATAGGTAAGAGCAGCATGAAAGGACTGTTATGTGGTGGAGGATCAGTCAAGTGTGGCTGCTTCTGTGAGGGGCTTTCATTAACAGAGAAGAAAATTTTTACTTTTTTTTTTTTTAAAGAAAACGGGAGAGCAATTCCCAGAAAGTATATATTTATGTACAGGCTGTATTCTGTATAATCTTTCTTGCACCACACTGAATTTAAATAGTTCTGTCTTCTCCTTAGTGAGCAGAACATGCTGCTTCGCTGCAGATTGGAGCTTTCAGAGTGCCAGAGTGTTGAGCTGCTAACTTGTTATTAGGAATGCTCCACATTGCCATGGATTTAAGATTTATTCTTAGCGGCAAGAGCGGCTTTGTCCAAGAAAAAGGAGGTGCAGACATACGTATCCAATATGGGATCTTGGTCTGAGTTCTGGATGCTGTCATTCAAGAGTGTACCAAGTGATTTGGTGGCTGTATCCGGAGGCAAGGATGGCGGGGGTGGCTGCTCAGCTCTCTTGAGTCAGTGGAGCTCTCCTGAAAAACCTGTGCATTTCGCTTCACTTAAGGATTCTGAAGCATCTACTTACAAATTCCCTAATAATCAGTAAAATGAACAGAGTAGTCAGGTGTCTGTGTTATTAGAGCAGTGGATAATTTTTTTCTTGCTTGCTTGAAGAGGAAGTAAAACATTTTGGTGGCTTCATCTCTAATGGTGAGAGACGGGGGCAGTGGTTAGAGTTTCCCCCGGGTGCTTTGAGCGCTCTGTGGATGGAGGAAGCTGAGAAGTGACAGACCTGGCACTGCTGTTCTGGGAGATGGCAGAAGAAAGGACAGCTTTGGCAGAGTATGCTCCTTGTTTGTGCGTAGGGTAGGTGGAAGAGTGGAGTTGTTACAAACTGTAGTGAAAAATACGCTGGGAAAAGCCGGATCTGATGAGCTGGGATTATGCAAAAAAGGATTAAAAAGTGTGGGGAAAAAAAAAAGCAGGTGTAAAAGAAACAGTTCTTCAAGCCTGCGCTGGCCTGTACGGACTGGTATGAAGGGTGGGGAAAAAGCGTTGATGGCTTCAGATGTGCTGGATGCGTGTCCCCGGGGAACACGGCCGCGCGCGCGGGGTATACGCTGTGACACTGGCTATGGAGCCGTGTTGGCCCAAGTGGGCACAGTGGGAGTGGTGACAGCTCGTGCCGCAGAGCTGCTGCCTTCCTCTGTGCCCGTGGGCACTTCTCTCTTCCTATTCTTCTCTGGCCTGTGGCTCCTGCTATTAAATTCCCCTTTAAATGACAGTGCAATGGCAATTCCTGTTGGCCATGCTGAACAGGTGAATCTCAATCTAGTAAAGTTATGAAATAATAAGATAAAGACAATTTGCACTGCTTAACATTCAAGAGATTCAAGTTTTCTGCCCTTATTAGCATTAATTTTACAAAAAAAATAAGTCTGAGTTTTTCTTCTTTTCCACTTTCTTTTTGAGCAGCCAGAAAGCAGTTAACAAGTGAAATCTCATTAAATTAGGGTGGTTGTGCAATGTGTTTTTCTCCTAAACGCTCCTACGGTGTTAATCGCACCTACGTACGTCCCACAAAGCCAAACTGCTGGGAGAAAAGAATGAGGCTTTAAGGTTGCTCATTAATTTCCCCACCCTTTAAAAGGAACCTGGGATTCGGGTCTGAGGAGCAGCAGAAAATAGAACTTTGGGGAATCGAAGGAAGAAGAAAAGAAATGCAGGAGGGAGCGTGTGTGAAAGAAAATCAAATGCCGAGCTCGGCTCCTGGCCAGGGTGGAATCCCAAGTGCAGTTCAAAGGCACCATCTCTCCCTGCGCCATCTCGGTGGGTCTGGGCAGTGCTGCAGCCCACGGAGGCTTCTGCCCCTGCAGCTCCCCAAACGCCATGCGTCACCTCCGTCAGCTGCGTGCGGAATGCTGCTAATTACCAGGGGCTTTGTGCTCCTCTTTTGGTAACGTTTGGCGGGGGGAAGAAGCGAAGCGGCCATCTGTCAGCCCCTGCTTGAAATCCTGCGTCTTCGCTGGGACTGGGACTGTAGCGCTTGGCCTGCGGCTACGGTGTGTCGGGTGAATTTCAAACAGCCTCAGCACTTCATTTGAAATTGTTTCGGGGGCAATGGCTCTTCAAGAGAAAGCTGTCCTCTGGGGCCGGGAGGAAACGGAGAAAACAGAGAGAGAAGAATGAATTTGGCTTTTATTATGCCAGTTTTTGCATAGAGCGTGACAGTGAGAGTGGAGTGGGAATGCAGCGGTGCCATGGAAAGGTGTTTGAGGGCAGAACTTCAGCCAGGCAATTTCCCAGTTTAGCTACGCTGATGGAGTGCGCCAGCAGGACTTCTGATAGATGAACACGTATCTTTTGCTTTGCACCCATGATGCACTGTCAGCTGTGCAGCAGAATGGAAAAATCAAACTAAGGTTACCAGCAAAGAAAGCCTAAGTGTGCTTTCCCTGCGCACGCTTCAATTCACAGAGGTTTGGTTTCCTGTCTGCAAAATGTCTTGCATCGGTTCAGAGGGTCAGGTGAAACTTAAATGCAGTGGTTTGGGATATCAACTGGGGAGGAATTTATTCTTTGGGATGACTTAGCACTTAGTAGTGAGCAGATTTTGGGTTCAGGCTGGTTGATGAAAAGGAAGACACGAAGCAAGATAACACTGAGTCTCTTTGTTATGCCTGGGAGATTTCTGGTTGCAGAGCAACACTGGGTAAGTTTCAAAAACTCTTTCCGATCGATTTAAATACGCCTTGGTGTGAGGGCCTTCCATTAAGCTGTCATTGCCAGAAAATGCTACCAGAGACTCTTAAATTTGGCTGGGGCTGAATCTCTAACGTAAAGTTTGTCTTTTCTCATTGGGAAATGGCCTGCGTTCCAATAGTCAGTTTGCATTGCGGCATCTTGCAAACCACAGATTTCATTAAGATACATTTTAGGCATTCGTAGACTGATGTTTTGAAATTGAGACCACACTTTTTAAGTGATGTAGAGGGCAGGCTAGTCCTTTGGAGAACTTTTCCCAAATTATTTCCGCCACAGCCCCCACACTTCATGGACACAGAAGTGGATCCAACTCCATCAGTCACCGCCTCCACCCGAGGTGCTGGGATGGTGCTGGATGGGACCAAGGTGCACGTTCAGGTTGGGTTCCTCATGCCTGGGCAGAAGGTGGGAGCAGGTTTCCAGGTTGGATGCTCTGAAGCAGGAGGGTTCTCATGCTTTGTCCTGCTTCCTGTTTCTGTTGCGGGCCAGAAGTGAAGAGGCGTGAAATTGAAAGCAAATGAAGCAAAACTGATTACTTTTCAACCTTCCAAAGGAATGAAAAAAACCCAAACCCCACACGAAACCCCAAGCCCTATTTCAAATCTGTTATCATTTCACCAAAACTATTTTGCCCATCCTGAGCAAACATGCGTTCAGCACTACTTATGAGTTGTTTCAGGTGGAAATTCCCCACAGAAACACTGTTCTGTAAAATCCGTTGCAAAGCAAGCTGTCGAAAAACATCCAGCACTGTTTGCTGTTAAACCAGTCAGAAATGGGGGATGACACTTGACCCTAAAACGACTTCTATTTGAAAAACAGACCTGTCCTTTGGAAAAGGTAGTGCACGTAGCTGGGATGAGTCGGAGGGTGCTGGGCTCCTGGCGAGCTGATGTGGCGGCAGCCAAGCGGCTCAGGGTGCCAAGGCTGCACCTGGTCTAATTTGTCCTGTCTTCAGTGTATGATGACTGTTGTGGAAAAAAAAACCAAAAAACCTGGGGAAAAAAACCCCAACAAGGTGGTGAAAGTGCTCTGGACCACGCAGATGAAAGCCTGACCTCCTGGTCTAGGAGCTCCTGCGGGCTTTGAGTTTTCCTTGGGAAAGAAAATTTCTGCTTTCTGTGGACTAACGAGCCAGTTCTCATGGCATTTTTGTCTTGACTCGTTCCTAAACATTTGGCGGCCTGAATCCATGTTAGGGTAAAGTCTTGGATTTCCAAAGCGTCTGATTGAAAATAAAATGTTAATTCTAAATGGGCAAGCCGTGCTGTACTCGCTTTGTAGCTTAATAAATCAAAGCCTGGGAAAGCTGTGCCTTTCCCACCTCCCTCTACGAGTCTTTTGCTGTCACCACGCAACCAAATGCTTCCTTAAAGTTGAGCTCCTGCCTCTGTAGCCTCCTGCTGAGGATCATCGGGGAGGTTCAGCTGGAGATGTGCGTAGGACGAGGTGTCAGGAAGCATCGTCCTCCAAGGGGAATCGTGTCCCTGAAGGCACAGACCCTCAAGGGAACGGAGAAACAGTCAAGAATGAGGGGAAACACAAGAAAAGTGGTGGGGCTGTTGCTGGGCAATCGGCCACCGCCCTTTTTTCAGCAGCCGACAGGGTGACTTGAGCGCTGAGTGTCATGATTTTTTCAAAGCAAGAGCAGAGGCCGAGATCAAGCACATGGCTAAGACATCTGACAGCCGGGCGGGAGGCGGAGTGACAGCCTGAAGCCACATCAGCTCGTTGGATGAAAGGCGCTGAGAGCCTTCAAAATAACAGGAGAGGCATAAAGTGGTCAGAAGGAAGCTGCTGGGTGCAGCTTTTGTCTGAAAGGGGCCACAAGTGAGTATTAGCGATTGAGAGAAATAAAGGCTTGTGGAGTGCAAAAAAATATTTTGGAAAAGTGGATGAGGAATTAGTGCTCGCGAACGGCTTGTGTGCTGCGGTGACACTGGGCCGCGCAGCTGCAGCGCTCGTCTTCCGTGCCCCGGTTGACTGGTGCCCAGAAGCAAATGGTCACTTCTGGGGGGCCGTGACCAGTCCGTACGGGAATATTCGCGGACGTGCAGTGATGGTCGAGGCTGCCCGCCCGCTTCTCCAGCTACAGCTGGTTTCTCACAAGCGTAAGGATAAACGGGGACGGAATGTGTTCGTCTGAGCTGAGCGGAGCGCTCAGGGCTTTGCTTTCCAGCGCTGCGACTGAAACGAGCTCTTTGGTCCTGGTACCTTACTCATCATGCACGAGAGTCCTCTGTTGTGTCCAGCTGGTCTGGCAGCAGGACAGTCAAGGCACACCCAGGAAACAGGGGGATAAAAATACTTGTTGACTTCTTTTGCCTTAGAACTCCGATCTTCTCCCTTGTGCTCCGAGTATCAAAGCTCCTTTCGAGTGCTGCAGGAACAATGCTGCCGGGCACACGGGTGTCCCTTCCCCGGAGCAGATGAACTGGAACGTCTCGCTGGGGAGCAGCGTCACTCAAAGGAAAAGGGGCTTCTCCAAAGTTTGGGCAGCGAGACCACTAACGCAGAGGAGAACCCAGGACTTCATGATTTAACGGCTGATGACCAAGTGTGTGATGGTCTGTGAGGAGCACTGAGGGTTCATGAGTCTGTGACTCCCCAAATTAGGGAGCTGCTGTTCTAGGACAAACCAAGGGGCCTCACTTGGGCAGTTCGGGGCAGCTCTTCCTGATGGAAACATTTCACATCCTCTTGTGCCCGTTTTACCTGGATCACTAGCTGCTGGTACAGATGTTTGTAAAGGAAACCGTACAGCTAATCCTCTTTTTCACTGCAAACAAAGAAACAAAAGCAAGATCTGGGGGCTTTACTGTTTTCTGCTTCTCCCCCCACCCCTTCCCCAAATACTAAAAGCCCATGATTTAATGCTTAAACACATTATAATTGTTCACAGACCCACTGCTCTCAGAAAAGCCCTCATCTTTAATGAGCAATTTCCAGATGACAAAAGAGCAGGATTAATCAAAGCCTCTAATTATATTTCATGCAGGGAAAAAAAAAAAAAAGGGAAAAAAAAAAAAAAAGCCCTGAGAAGAAGAAGGAAAGAAATATCCACGTCCTGACAGCTCTGTAGTCTTTACTGGAATTTTCATATGTAAATGGGGTTTTTAACTCTGCAGGGCATAGTGAACAGAGAGAAAAATGTCTTCATTTTGTCTAACTGCTTGTAATCATTTTGCCATAATTGCAGCCGTGCTGCACATCTGGAGAGTCAACCAGCTAGCACATGGCGCTCCCCGTTTCCATGGGGAGAGGAGGCAGCTCTGGGATCGGGGCATGGGAGGTGCCAAGGCGACGGTGTGAGCAGATGCGGCACGTCTGAAATGTGTCGCCTGTTCAGTCCGCGTTTGTGTGCCCTGGGTCGCAAAGTTCCCTGCAGCCTGTACCCCGTGCAGGAGAGGAGAGCGAGAGTAAACAGTTAAACCAAAGCTTTGCCTCACTCCTTGGGTTGGGAGCCGGTAAGGAGGTGTGCGAGGGGAATCCTGCTGCCTCCCGCTGCGCTTGTGCTGGAGCTCAGTGTCATAGAACGGCCCGGACCGGCATCTCATCCGTGTAATTCCCCAGGTTCAGCAGCACGAGAGAACGCTCAAAATCTCAACCCTGCACGTGGTGCTAGTCTTTACGATCTGCTTAAGCGAGATTCCCAGATGAGAAAAGCCAAAAAACATGCCATTGACGAGGATTTTAGAGTAGCTGTGTCAGACGAGTGAAGATCTTGGCAATTCTCTCCTGCAGAAAACCCCCGGGAGTCGTGCTTCGATCCTGGATCAATTAAGAACGGCACACGAGTGGGTACGGATCTGAAGCTGGGCTCTACCATTACCTACTACTGTGACGGAGGGTATGACATTGAGGGGGTCTCCACGCTAACGTGCGTAATGGGAGGGGATGGAAAACCCACCTGGAACAAACCTCGACCGACCTGTACAGGTGAGGCCCAGGGGGAAGAGGTGAGCAGAGAACGATCTGCCTGTTGCCAAATACTTCACCCCTTTGTCCTGACAAAAAGCTTGATGTCACTTCTGGCCAGAGCTGCTCGCGGGGGCACAGAGAGGGGTTTTTCTCAGTGTTTCATAATTTTTCAATGTTTTTACCACCCGGAGGTCAGGAAGAGCTGACCTATACAAGGTTTCCTGAACCTTCTTTTGAGAGGGACAGAAAACCGGGCACAACAGAGTATCTGCATGACAAATCCCGTCTCCCCAGTGCAGGGCAGGAGTCAGGAAGCCACTTAAATATTTGCTTAACCTGATCCTCGCTAATCAGAGCCCTTAAGCGTGTGCTTTCCTGAGCAGGGTCAGAGTTTACTGCGAGAACAGAAGGCAGTTTTTTCTTAGGGGTTCTGTGGGGTTTTTGTTTTGTTTCCTGACTTAATGGGAAAATGATTTAAATGATGGGTTTGCAGTGGGACCTTCTTAATCTGAGAAGTGAATCAAGAGGCAGTCTGTGGTGACGGGCAGAATGAAAGCCGTGACTGGGAAAGGCACTGGCGGGGAGGACACCGTTCCCGCTGGAGCCAGGCTCCTGTCGCCGAGAAAGGGTGGAAGGCGCCGGAGCTCATCCTGACGGGTCCTGGGCTCCGCGGTCGGGTGCAGAGCAGTGCAAGTCGGGTGCTGGGCTCCACCGCGTGCATGGCACCCCGAGCTTTGGCATGGTCTCGATCATCAAATGTGAGGCAGGCGTGAACTCAGCTTAGGATCAGCCTTAGTTTTCTTAGTAAGACCTCGCGGCGGGAGCTGCAGCGGGGAATCGGTCCCGGTGGGGAGCAGCCGGCACTGCTGGGCATTGTGGCGCGGGGCCGGGCGGATCCCGGAGCAGCGGGAAAAAGGCTGAAGGCTTGGGTATGGTGCCCTCGGTGAGCTGCTCTGGGCTGTACTCAGCACTGGGGAGGCCGCAGCTCGAGTGCTGTGTTCAGTTTTGGGCACTGCAGTATGGGAGAGACATTGAGGGGCTGGAGCGTGTCCAGAGAAGGGCAACGGAGCTGGGGAGGGGTCTGGAGAACAAGTCTGATGAGGAGTGGCTGAGGGAGTTGGGATTGTTCAGCCTGGAGAAGAGAAGGTTGAGGGGAGACCTTCTCACTCTCTACAACTCCCTGAAAGGAGGGTATAGCCGGGGGGGTGTCAATCTCTTCTCCCAAGGAACAAGAGGACAAGAGGAAATGGCCTCAAGTTGTGCCAGGGCAGGTTTAGGTTGGACATTAGGAAAAACTTCTCGACAGAAAGGGTTGTCAAGCATTGGAACAGGCTGCCCAGGGAGGTGGTGGAATCACCGTCGCTGGAGGTATTTAAAAGACGGGCAGACGTGGTGCTGAGGGACATGGGTTAGGGGTGGTTTTGGCATAGGTTTATGGTTGGACTCGATGATCTTGAAGGTCTCTTCCAACCCAAGTGATTCTATGATTGTATGATTTCTCTTGCAGCTCCCTGTGGCGGTCAGTACACCGGCTCGGACGGCGTCGTCCTCTCGCCCAACTACCCCCAGAACTACACCAGTGGACAAGTCTGCTTGTACTTCATTGTTGTGCCCAAGGACTATGGTACCGTTTGGGGCAGTTCTTGACAATTGGTCCTACTGTCTGTGCAGCTCTCGTTTGGGGGTTGGGGTTGGGTTTTTTTGAACAAAGCAGTAGAGTAATTACATATATACATGACAATAACGGAAACTGAAAAATAGTAAGCGGCACTGTTGGATGCTCTTTATACTTTGTTGTAGTCAGTAAAGATGATGGGAATTTTCTGAATTTCAAAATCTATCGAAAACGAGAGGACAAAAAAAACCTAACGAACCCCGCCATCTTGTGATCCCCCTTCCAGCTCCTGCACTATATCCAGTCATACAGAGTTGACAAATCAGCAAACAATAATTCATGGTGATTAATGCCAGCAGCCTGCTCAGAGGGCCTCCGAGAGTACGAAATGTATTTACCGTAAACACATGCTAAATGCGGTGCTAAATAATCTGCCTGCACAGAGAAGCACATAAACGTATAGTTTTGTGGATGTGCAGCTGTGGTACTTGGGACTAAATTTTATTTTTTAAAATAACGTGTAGATTAAATTTTAAAACTAGATCCAAACAAAAGCCAGATCCATTTAAAGGGACCGTCATTCATCTTATAGACTCCAGTGCTGCTTAATTTTGGTCAGACCTTGGATACAAGAGTGATGGACACTCTGGAAAGCTTTGAGGCAGCTGGCTGGGTATTAGTCCTGGTTAACATATTTTCTCGTTTGAGGAGGTTTTGAAGTTCCTGAAGAGCACTTGCGCTGACAGCTCTGGCAGGTGAAGGTCTCTAAATTCTGTTACTTGATACTGCTTCTCACTGCGTCACATTGATCTAGGCAGTCCCTCTGGTTTTTTTGGGCTGTTTGTGATTTCCTTCACTAAGGCAGGAAGGTGTGAAGTAAGGAATTCCATGCTCAGACGCCAGCTGTAAGCTCCTTTCGCTGGAATTGCCCTTCTGCCTGTGCACGTGTAGGTCACGGCCGAGCTCCGGCATGTGCCGGCTGAAACACTGCCTGTTCTACTATCACTCATCTTGGGGTTGTCTTAGGAAACACGGTAACTAGAGGGTTAGTCGGTCTTGATCTGCCAGTCTGACATTTGCCTGCGGTCGGATGACAGCTAAATTAGTTTCTCTTCTCCACCAGCTACATTTCGATAGCTTCATTAAAAACAAGCAGGAAAACCATTAGTAGTGACTGTTAAGCATTTCCCCTCTCCTTCACTTCTCGGGTTCTGCGTACAGCAGGCATCAGGGTGTGCTATCGTCACTTTTTCACTGTTCCCAGCATCAAAGCTGTGCTGGAAACCTGCATGTGCGGGAAACAGTGTCGTAGCTTGTTGGATGATGAATTTCACAGCAAGAGACCTCTCAGCTTGCGAATCTGCAACTGGGCACTTAGAACTTGAAAATGCAAAGCTAGAAGAGGACACAAAGGGGAGAAAAAGAATCTTCCAAGTACAGATTTGGGATTAAAAAGCCTGTTGTTACGTTCTGAAAAATAAAGATAAATAACTAAAGTCTCTTGGCTGGAGCTAAAAAAATGCTCTGATGTTCTTATTGTTATTTTCTCCCTTTCTAAGCTCTGCCTGCTCCTCGGCGCATTTACCGTGTACGCAGTAAGACCCGGAGCACCGCACGGCTCCCTCGTTAGCAGTCTCTGTAGACAGGCTTAGGACTGACTGTTAATAAATTTGTGAGTGTCCTCTCCCCCTGGCACTCGTCCTCCCTGACCAGAGAGGTTCAATCTAGAAATTAAGTTCTCTGGGACAGGGATTGTTATTTTGCTCAGGTTTTGTACAACGCCTAACCCGAGGGGAGCCTGCTCCATGACAGAGGTTCGATACAAATAATAAATAATAATTATCAGTTGGTGAAATTATATACCTTGTGTTATGTAGGCAGGCAAACGGGATGATTCATAAAGGATCCCTTTTGGCCTGTGAATCAGAGTTAAGCGTACTGGCAAGTGAACACGGGGGAGGCTGGTTGCGGCTTCTGTTATGCCTACTTTGTGGATAAATAAAGGGCTTCCATCTTCCAGGGCTGTCAGTCAGGCCCTTTTTATCTTTGCCAAGCTCCTGAAATAAAAAAAGCAGAAACGCCTGGGCTCCAGGCCCTGGCTCTGCGGGGACAGCAGCACGGCTGGTCCCGGTGCCGGCTCCCACCGGGCTCCCTCTCTTCGCAGTGGTCTTTGGGCAATTCACCTTCTTCCAGACCGCGCTCAACGACGTCATCGAAGTCCACGACGGCCCCAACCAGCACTCCCGGCTCCTCAGCTCCCTCTCGGGCTCTCATACAGGTAGGGAACGTGTCCCCACTGGGAAAAGCAAGCTAAAAATACAGCCTGCCGTGTAGCGTCTTGCTCTGTGCAACCCATTGGCGTAGCTAACGCTGTAATCTCGCTCTCTCCTGGTTTCTCTCTCCTCATCCAGGTGAATCGTTACCATTAGCTACCACCAACCAGATTCTCCTCAAGTTTAGTTCCAAAGGTCAATCTACAGCCAAAGGTTTTCATTTTGTCTACCAAGGTGAGTAGAGTTGGGTTCTGAAGATGTCCTCAGGTCAGTCCTGAGATAAGGGTCAAAAATATAGAGATGTCTTGAAGTGTCCTCAGCTGCTTCTGGCGTCCGCGGGTCATTGCACACCTGTCTGAACAGGAAATATCACAGGAGATTATTTTGGTAGCAGTGGACTTGCTGGGCTGTCTGGCTCCTTGAGGTTCTTTGTATTCAGAGCTTCCATCTTCGCTCAGCCTCAACCCTCGCATGGCCCAGGATTAGTATCAGAAGTATCTCATTGAATCACGCCCCGAGTACACAGCGAGTTCTTGAGATTTATACCCAAGCAATTTTTCCCCACTGGCGTTTTAGCACATTTCTCAGCGTAAGCAGCTGAACATTTGTCTGGCAGCTCTGTAAAATCCTTCCTCTCCGCGTGTCATAGGCTTAGGTCTCCTGCTGTCAAACTTCTGCCCCTTGATCCTTTCAGTAACAGCTTGCATCGTGTTGGGCAAGTCCCACTTAGAGATTTTAAAGTAGTAAATAGAAAGTGATGCACGGAATAGTGGGAAAACAGAAGGGCTTTCTCACCCACGTGCTACGTGTAGTTCTCAGGGGTTCAGCCAAGTGTTTACGGGCCCGTTGCTGTAAGCGGGACAGACAGCGAGGGCAGCCCCTGCCTTCGCCGGGGGCGGAGGGAAGCATGGTTTGGGTTTTACAGTATCCAGAAATCCGGTCCCTTGAATTCCTGCCTAATTATTGCAAACCAGCTGTAGCTCTGATTGTAATCTTTGAAGATTTCAGGAAAGTAAAGGTTTTGATGAAATCAGGAAAGATTACCTCCTCCCTCCTGCATGCGGATTCGGAGCTGCCCGCTCTTGGCGATCGCTGCCTGGAAAGCGGGAGTCGAAGAAGGAGCCAGCCCTGGCTTTGATCTGCTTGGCCAGGATCTCGTGGCGTTTACTCGTTTTTCACCCAAGCGAGGAGTTCTCTCTCCCAAAGCCTCCCCATCCCATGACGCGCGTGTCTGGTGGGTTCCAGAGAGGACGGAGTCGGGAGCCTGGAGCAGCGTGTTGCAGGGAGCCGGAGCTGGCGAGCAGAGCTGCAGGGTCGGGCACACAGGCGCGACTCTTCCCGTGTTTGGAGAGGGGCCACACATGCTCCTCGGTGACAAATGGCTGAGCTGGGGGTACCCGAGCAGGACTACGGATCCATCGGTGTCCTGGCTATCCTGGCTTTACCCAAAGTAGGGCGTCATCCTACCGGGATCCTTTCTGCCTCTCCGTTCCCCTCCCCAGCCCACCGACACACCTCAGACTTCAGTTCTTGCTGATCATCGTGCGTGATGCTTTCGACAGTGGGTTTGACGTTCATCTGTCTGAATCAAATTAAAATCAAGCAATAGAGCTAACGTGCTCATCATCTCCACATTTTTCCCTTCCCAGCAACTCAGGCATTAAACACTAATAAATTGTAAAGCAACTTTGAGAAAACTATAAATTGATTTCTTCCTCAGCAATAGACATTTCTTTGACTCGTTTTTCCCCTCGCTTCTCTGTCAGACTCTCCATTTCTTTCTTTGGCTGTTGTTTGCAGTATTGAACAAGAATGCAGGTAATTTCAACAGCTGCCGATGCAGCATCACAGCTTAAATCCCCCTTTTCTTTCCCTTACCCTGCCCATCATGAAGAAGATTGTTTAAAATTGCTGACCTTTATAGTAATGAGGCCGAGTGAGCTCAGAAACAATAAAGGGTTTTCTGCTGAGGCTCCAGCATTATATGGCAAAGGAACTTTTTGGAAAGTCGTTGCTGAATGCCTTCGTTTCTCTACTTAGAAATGACCTTCTGATGGGGTGATAAGCTTTCTCAAGGCAAACAATCTCATCTTGGAAAGCATGCAGGGTCCTGTAATGTGCCAGCTGCTTTTATTTCAACTATCACTTGAATTGACAGAAGTTTGAATGTTATTTCTTTTTTTTTTTTTTTTTTTTTTTTTCCTCAGTGGTCATGTTTGGATTCAGCCATTCTTTGGGGTTTAGGTGTAATCAGATTCCTGTGTTGGTTTTAATACATCTGGCACTTTGTAGTTCCAAAATGTTTGCTCTAACCATTATCTTTTTTTTTTTTTCTTTTCTTTGCAATCTGCTGGTTTCTCCTGTTCTCAATGCAAGCGGTTCCCCGGACCAGTGCCACCCAGTGCAGCTCGGTGCCGGAGCCGCGCTACGGCCGGCGGCTGGGCAGCGACTTCGCGGTGGGGGCGGTGGTGCGGTTCGAGTGCAGCGCTGGCTACGCGCTCCAGGGCTCCCGCAGCATCGAGTGCCTCACCATGCCCGGCGCGCTGGCTCAGTGGAACGTGTCGGTGCCCACCTGTGTGGGTAGGTGGCTTGGGGGGAACAAAAGACAAAAAACGGTGCAGCGGTTTGTGCTAGAAAAATCAATTGCACCCTTTGGGACGGTTAAAGGAAAAACCAAGTGCCACCACCAAAGCCACAAAAGGCCAATGAAACAAAACCCCACCGTTTCATACCTCCTAGGGAGAAAAGGCTGGTTCTGCCTGGGAGCACGTGCTCTCAGCCCCAGATCTCAGGGACAGGGACCTTTTGGAGAAGAGAAGGTTGAGGGGAGACCTTCTCACTCTCTACAACTCCCTGAAAGGAGGGTATAGCCGGGGGGGTGTCAATCTCTTCTCCCAAGGAACAAGAGGACAAGAGGAAATGGCCTCAAGTTGTACCAGGGGAGGTTTAGGTTGGATATTAGGAAAAACTTCTTTACCCAAAGGGTTGTCAAGCATTGGAACAGGCTGCCCAGGGAGGTGGTGGAATGGCCGTCGCTGGAGGTATTTAAAAGCCAGGCAGACGTGGTGCTGAGGGACATGGGTTAGGGGTGGTTTTGGCATAGGTTTATGGTTGGACTCGATGATCTTGAAGGTCTCTTCCAACCCAAGTGATTCTATGATTCTGTGAACATGCGGTTCTGGGGTCTGGGACAGCATCTGGGGTAAATTAGATCTGTCTGAAAGCTGCTTTCACATTTTTTGGAGGGGAGCGGTTCCTGAAGAACCTGAAGTCCCGTGGACTGATGGGCCCAGTGTTCCCCACACCTAAGGGCTCTGCGCTGCTCCTCTTAGAAGTTATACGGGAGATTTATGGAAAAGAGGATTATTCATACAAATCTCGTCCTTAAATCATGAGCCAGTTCTGCTTGCTTTTTTGCCCGTGGACAGATGTTTTAGAGTGTTTTAGTATAAAGCCAAGTCCTTCCATGTTCAAGCAATTACTTTGCTTATTTCAGTGCCATGTGGTGGAAATTTGACTGAACGCAAAGGAACCATCCTGTCCCCTGGCTTCCCGGAGCCGTACCTGAACAGCCTCAACTGCGTCTGGAAGATAACGGTCCCCGAAGGAGCAGGGATACAGGTACCGTGTTAGCGCTGCCGCGTGAGCGGGAGAGGAGAAGGCAGAGTGTCTGGTGCACTCAACGAGGCCCCGTGTTATGAAGCTGCTGCCCCTCACAAGGCAGAGACGGGTTGAACGCGTAATTCTCTGGAGTGGGGCATTCATTTACGCTGTGCCTGCCAAAAGCGGGTGGTATTTCAGTGGGGCTTTGCCGCCTGGAGGCACTCTGGAGCCACGTGGCTGTTCTGGTGTAACAAAATAATTGGGGTGTTTTGGGCATAAATCTTCATACTGCTTAATTGTGCACCGTTGAAAGCAATGGGAGCTGCGCCGAGGAAGGGTTGCTTGCTCGGAGCGCCCGTGTGGATTCGTCATGGCAGCAGAGTTGCAGCAGTGTGGTTATACAATTACAGCTCCGCTGTTCGTTGTCTCCAGGTAAATGAGCTCTCTCCTCGGGTCTCTTTGTGGTCCTTATCATTCCTCTGCAGAAATAGCCCTGCAGGCCAGACAACGTTGAGAATTAAGCCCGACATCAGAGACCAAACCTTAGATAAAGTTCCCGTTCAGCACATGTGCCTCGTCCTCGCAGAAAGCGTCTCGCCCTGCGCTGCGCCGACTGATGCGCGGCAGCTGGATTCTTTAACAGGTTCATTCATTCCCCAGGCCTCATTGTCAGAGGGTTTCTTCTTTACATCACTTTGTCTGCGAGGGTTTTGTTCTTTAAGTGCTTTTATTTTTCTCTCATGTATTTGGCTAATAGACTTGTAGGTGGGTCCCTCCCTCTCTGCAGCACTCCCAGCTGTCGCGCGCAGCCGTTGTGTTTCTCCCAAGAGTTTTATTGAAATGTCAGCTCTGCCTGGCTGGATCACAGGTCTGCTCTCCCAGAACGGGGATTCTCACCCGGTGCCACCGTCATTAACTCAAAGCGAAACCTGGGTCCGGGTCTGGGGTGGCAGAGCTGGGGGAGCCACACTTGGAGCTTCCCAACAAAACGGCACAAGCCTGGAGCAGTATTTTGTGCCCTCTGCCAGGCTTCCATGGTGTCCAGTCCACCAGATTCCTCACCCTTCTTTGTTTTTGAAGCCATTTAAAATAGCGTTTTCAAAAGCCTTCAGAGCTCGCTGTTGATACTCTCCTACCTGAACCTTGGGCCATCTCAACCCTGCCGATGGCAGGAGCATCCATTTAGCTCAGCCAAACGTCTGAACAGTTGAGGCAGTTCGCACGTTGCTGGGAACTCCGGGGATCGGGAGGTGATAATTCACTTAATTTTTAAAGCCATGTAACGAGGTGTCTGCGTTGTGCCCTGCCGTGCTCCAAATGC
This sequence comes from Chionis minor, assembly GCA_013398295.1. Classification (NCBI taxonomy): domain Eukaryota; kingdom Metazoa; phylum Chordata; class Aves; order Charadriiformes; family Chionidae; genus Chionis; species Chionis minor. The sequence goes on from VZSF01004178.1 coordinate 471,327, forward strand.
AAACCCTCGCTGCCACGGCTCAGCCCGCGGAGCTGCTTCTGCCCGTGTCTGCTGCGCCGAGAGGGAAGCAGGTAACACCGCGGGCTGTTACAAGCGCGTCTGTATCCGTCAGTCCTCGTTTCTCACCTCTTTGGGTGTGCAAATGCAGCTCTCCTGTGAAACTGGGAGATGTAATGCCAAAGTGTTTTAAAGATTAGGGGGTTTTGTCAGCTTTGTTTGTTTTTTGTGTTTTGCTGAGGTTTTTTTTAACTCTTCCCTCCTGCGTGTGATCTCTTGTAAGGGAAATGGATGCTTTGGGGTCTAACGTAAAAGCGAGTGTATCCCGTGGCTGAGATTTAACACTGCCAGAGCCGCAAGTTCGGTTTGTGGGTCTGGAGTGGGAAGGTTTTGGTGAAGGGCAGGACCGTGGACCTTCAGAAGGACTTTCAGAAGGTCCTTCCTCAGGTGCTCGGCGAGAGTCTGTGTGGAGCTGCACCGGTGCCGGGGTCTCCGCTTGGGGGACGCGGTGCCCCTCGGCTCTGCCCTCAGCCAGGCGGGATGAGGGATGACGTCTCCCCTTGGCATCAAACCACGTCGCATCAGCTTGCCACACCGGGACTGCCACCGGAAGCCTTGTCGGGGGGAAGAAAAGGGCTGGCGAAAGGTGTTGGCCCCCAGGAAGTGTGAAACAGCCCCAGCGGAGCCCCGTGCGGGAGCTGGGGGCAGCCCAGAGGCAGGGTGATGGCCACGGAGCGGGACCCGCCGTGCTCCCTCCCAACGGCTGCGGAACCTGCCCCACTTCCCCGGTCACCCGCTTTTGTGTGCAAGATGTTCTCGGTTATTAGATACTAATTTAAGCATCAGTTTACCCTCATTTTGTACAACAATTAAAGGTTAAACAACTGTAAATCAGAGGAGGAGGTGAAATTAAAGCGTTCTTGGTAGCGGCGAGTCACTACCAGGATTTTTATGTAATCAGCGTACGAGCTAGCACTTCGGCCATGAATTATTCATTCCTGTAGCAAACCTTCCTGAGTGAATTAATTTATATACATGGCAGTAAATAGATGCAGATCCCTTGTGAATCCACATGTCAGACTAGAATTAGGACCTTAAAAATGTTTATTCCGTTGAGTTGGGGGGGGGGGGGGGGGGGAAAAAAAATTTTGAA
>VZSF01004178.1:472524-496293 GCA_013398295.1 Chionis minor
GAATAAATAATTTAGAAAATGTAAGAGCAAACAAAATGCACATTCTCAATCTGGGTTCTCTTTCAATAATGTAAATCACAATAAGGGTGTAATTATGCAGGCTGAAAGGTATTGACTTGGTCAGTGTGATCAGTAATGGCTCTGCAGGGGTCACTGCAATTTCTGCTAGAGGAACTCCACTTATTTTTGGGAAAAAAAGAACTTTGCAGGAACTTTATAGCCTGCTTTATTATTCAGAATAAATCAAGGAGGAAAAAGGTTAAAATGGCAGAAATAATGGGATTTGATTTTTTTATTATTTTTTTTAAAGTATGTGTGATTTATTTTATCTTCAGCGGGGCAAAGGTGAGCGAGATATTTGGAGTGGATGAGTAAATACAGAGTGAGAACACTGCAGGAGGAAAGGGGGGGTGGGTTCGCGGAATTAGCAGAGGGAAGGGGGGGTGCGTGCACGTGTGTGTATGTGTGTGCACACGTGTGTGCGTGCAGTCGCGGTCCCCAGGGCAGGGGCATCAGCGTTCAGCCCCGGTAGCGCGTCCTGTGAGCTCCGCGCTTGAGGCAGCGGGGTGCTGAGTTCAGGAGGGCGGCTGCAGATCGGCAGCTTTAGCCTGAGCAGGAAACCTTTGCCCCAAGCGACCTCCAAGCCGGGAGCAGGCGTGGGAAGGCTGGAAGTGAAGGGAGATCCACCTGCCGGAATGACCAGAGCTCCGGCGTTCCCTCCAACTCCCCCGGCAGTGGTGCCGAACAACCGCCGCGTCTGCCCCCTGCCAAGAAAGTTGTACAAGTCATTTGCGCTCCTGTTTTGTCTTTAAAGGTCCTTTTTTAGGTTGTTGGCCTAAAAGTTTAATTTGAGGTACCCAGTGTTTGAAAATTTCATCTGGAGCTTATAAATGAAAGCTGTTTTTTTCCCAAATACTGCGGGCTTTCGCTCAGGTTTGCGCTCTGACTCTCTCAGGCTGTTCACCAAACTCCATCTCCAGCACAGCTTATTTTTTGCTGATGGGACACCGAATACTTTGCACTCCCAGTGTTTAGGAATAAAGGCAGAATCTGTTTTAAATGGTAATCAAGGAAGACAAACCTCTGCAATTACATCTTTGCTGAAGTAGCAGAGCTGCTTTTCAGTATAAATGCAGATTTGTGAGATCTCACGATGTTACTCGTTTGAGGATTGCATTGATGTTCTGACTAAAGGAGTCAAGTAAGTGACTTCCTTAAGCCTCCAAACCTTCTGCCCCGCGGCAGAAAAAGGTGGGAAATTTGAAAATACGACTTGAGCGGTTTGACTAAAAGCTGAGAAACAAGGCAGCTGCAGAAGCCTCATTGGATTCAAAAAATCTTGTGGTTCAGTGCAGGTTTCTTTGCTTTTATTTTAGCTCTTGCCTTGCTAGTGGTTGCTTTCACATGAAAGTGTTGCAGAAGCCTTCGGGGATTTCTCAAAAGAGAGCAAACGGCTCAGATTCTCAGGGGCTGTAAATCAGCGGTGACGTTCCAGGTGCTCTCTCTCCGTAGCAGCAAGGACGGCACCCTTGGTATGGAAGTCCGGAGCATGGAGTTTGCTGGAAAATACCTGTGTAACCCGAAGTGTAGTAATCAAAGGCAATAGGTCTCCAGTTTTTGCCAGTGCATTAGCGCAGATGAATCGCAGCCTTAAAGCCCTGGGGCGCGTTGCCAATGTTAACAGCCCTTTTTTCATTGATATTATTTTGGCTTATTAGCAGGATTGCAGGAGTTGTACTGTTGCTTTTTCCTTCTTTCTCTTCAGATCCAGGTGATCAGTTTTGTGACTGAGCAGAACTGGGATTCCCTGGAAGTGTTCGATGGCGGGGATAACACAGCCACCATGCTGGGAAGTTTCTCCGGTACGTGTTCAGCATCACGTTGAGCGAAGCCCGTCGCTGCCTGCTTAATTCCTGTTCACATCAGCTGGACTTCAGGACGGACATAAAATTAGGCATATGCTTAAGTGCTTCAAAAACTCAGAACAGATTTAAGCATGTGCTTAAAGGGAATCATATGCTTTGTTGAACTGGGAATTTGACTGCAGCCTTCCTGCAGAAAATGTCGATAAGAGAGTCTTAAACATCAAAGCAGTGAGTTAGGTTTTTGGGGTTTTCTGCAAAAACCCGTGAGTGCCTGTCAGCGCTGCTGGGTGGTGGGGGCTTAGCTCAGACCACTGCGCTTGGCAGGTTAACCCAACCCGGCCGATTTGCACCCAAATGGGTGAAGGGGCTACAAAACAACCTTCTTCCTACTCGGCGGTGGGGACGGTGGCTTTTAGCAGAGCCGGGAGCAGCAAGCAGCCCAGGAGCGTTGCAGGGCCGTCAAATAGCAGAGCCACTTGCAAACCGATGGCCCCAATTCTTGCTAATTTAATGAACAAATGTATTCAAAGTGCCTTGAGGTTGAGAAGGAGAAGGGCTGTGCCTAAAGACCAGCAGACTCCGCTCCCAGCACTGTGTTTGGGATAGAAGTGCCTTGACGTGCTGCTGCAGCAGCTTCCAGGGAATGAGGCAGGAGAAGGATCCAGACCCTGCAGGGGACCGGAGCTCCACCCACGCGGTTTCTCCTCACCGGTTCCCTTCTCGGTGCTTTTAGTCTGTCTGGTCTGTAAGTGGTAAAACTTCACACGATGAAAATCATCAGTAGACTGAAAATGCCATTGCGGAGAGGCCTTGGGTATTTCTCAGTTGGCCTCATTAGAACCTGATCAAAACTAACAGAGCTTGTTAAGTTAAAGGACTTTCTGTTCTCAGCCTCTTCTGCAGCAAATCTCCGAGGACACGGAGGAGGAAAAAAGAATCCTCTTCAGTATCTTTGTGCACCTCTTGTTTTCCCAGGAACTACAGTGCCTGCGCTGCTGAACAGCACTTCAAACCAGCTCTATCTGCATTTCTATTCGGATATCAGCGTCTCTGCTGCCGGCTTTCACCTGGAATACAAAAGTAAGAGCAATTCAGCCTTGATCTTGCAGTTGTTCTGAGTGATGGGGAAGCGGCTACGGAGCCGTTGCCTTGTAGAAGTGGAAGCTGCTGGGAGGGAAGGGGCAGTGAGCTCTAAGGGCTGCGCAAACGTGGTTCCCTGAGCTCGAGTGGCAGAGGGGGAGTGAGCGTTAAATGGAGAACAGATGCAGCAGAGGAGATGGGGGGGTCACGGGGTGACCCTCCTCTCGCTGCTGATGCGCTTTGTAGCATCCCTTTGGTTTCTGTGTTGTCATGCAGGAGGAGTTGTGGAGGCCAAAGTATTAAAAATTCATGGGGAGTTGGCCTGTTCAACGCAGTGCTGTAATCTTGGCTCGGGAAGTGCCTGAAGTGATGCTTGCCAGGGCTTGGGAGGGACCTGCCTGCTCCCTGCAGTCTTTCCTGGGCATTCGGTAGTGGTCATTGCTGGGAACAGCGTGCAGGGCTAGATGGATCTTCACAGGATAATTCCAGTTGGAAGGGACCTCAGAGGTCATCTCACCCAACCTCCTGCTGGAAGCAGGGTCAGATTTGAGGTAAAACTAGATTGCTCACTTTACACGTATTTATGCAGCCTGTGCTTGAAAATCTCCAAGGATGGAGAGTTCAGGAACACTCTGGGCAGCCTTTCATCCCAGGACAATGAAACCAGCCCTCCTGCTGCTCCTCTGCCGAGCTGGGTCCACTTTATCAATGCTTTTCTTACGCCGTAGGGCGCAAAAGCTGCCTGCAATATTTTAGGTGCTGCCTAATGGGTGCTGAGTGGAGGAGGGCAATCGCTGTCCTCCTGCCTGCTGTCCGTGCAGCCCGGACACTGTCAACTGCTTTTGGTGCCAGGGCACACGGCGAGATCCTCTTTGGCATTGCCTGCTGGCCCGGTGCCGCTCTCCGCTCTGTGTTTAGAGGTGCCGTGTCCGGACACTGGGCAGGATAATTTCCCTGGTGATTGATACCAACGCACGGCCACCCTCCTGTTGCAGTCCCCAGCTCAGGGAGGCACATTGGCCTGAGCTAAATGGGAAGCTTGGAGATCGTGTTCCAAGGGAAGCGCTGCCTGAAGTGCAGGCACCGGCTCCTTCCTGCCCTCCGTTGTGTTGGACACCTCGGTGTGTTCACCCGCTGCGGATCAGGCCGGCTCCCTCGCAGAATGGCAGCACTTGGCTTCCAGCAGGTCTTGTGCCAGGTTTTTGGGTGTACAGACCGGGGAACATCTTTGTACGTGATGATGTACAGAGACTATATTTTAAAAAAGCAATCCTCGGTGGTAAGAGAACAAACCTGCCTAAAACTGGAAGACGTGGCGGGGAAGAGCGTCTCTTGGGAAAGGGCTGTCAGGTTTGGGTGAGGATGCCAAAAATCCATTCTCCCCCATGTCTGTATTTTGATTCCCGCTGTCGGAGCAGATGTCCCTTCAGGAGAGGTGCGCTACAGCCAGGCTGCGGCGGGTGACGGGGCTGGTGGCTGGTGTCTGGCCGATGGTCCCGTGCCGAGGGCTTGGATCATCCAGGAGCGGTCTGGCAGCAGCGCGGACACCAGCCGGCGGGGCAGAAAGGCAGCTCCCTGCTCTCTTCAGCTCCTCCAACGGGGTCATGTTGCTGGCAGTGAGGAAGCCAACAGGCTGGTGCATTTGCAGCCTACTAAAGGAACAGGAGCAACAGGGCCAGGAGCCAGTCGCGGCTTTGTGCCACCCTCGGGGGCCGGTTAATGCGTGGGGATGGTCTGGCTCTGTCCCTGCCTCGGTGGCCGTGATGGCGAGTGGCTGAGAGATGTGCTGGGACTGCTGTCTCCGCTGGGGCAATGCAGATGTAATTGTTCCTTGCTGGACGCCGTGCCTGACGATGGGTTCTGATGGCAAATCTTGTGCTTGTCTCTGAAGCCACCCAATGTTCTGTGTATTTTTTTCCAAAGCAGCAAATAGATTTGAAAGTGCATTTTGTTTTCTTGAAGCATCCACAGAAATGGCGTAACTGCTTGACTGCAGAGCCCGCGTGCTTTCAGAGGGCGGACAAGTACTAAGCTTTCCAGGTTTTACTGGGTTTGCAGATTGAAACCTTGCATATTAATGGACCTAGCATGATTATAGCGACCGACAAGGCTGGGGAGAGAAAGCGTGCCCCAGGTTGCTCTCTGGGAGCTGCAGAAATGGATGTCGGTTTAGAAATTCTCTTGCCGCAACTCTATTTCTTCTCCATTTCTGTTTCAATCAATAAGTTCTTTGAGGATCATATTAGCCCAATGCAACAATCATGTCCAGCTTTTTCATGAGTCTTGGGATTATCAGGCTTGTTTGGTTTCTTTGCTGAGAAAATTAATAGGTGTTGATTTTCAGGGCAGCTGGAAATAATACATTTTTTGCTCTGCCTGTACAATTGGAATTTCATGGCTCTGAGCCCCAGGTTTTGTCTTTGTTCAATTAGAGGTGCTGCAAGGAAGTTTTGAGAGATGAGCTAAAACACCAGAGTTTGTTTCCTCCCCTTCCTCCCTCGCTGGATTCCTGAAGGAAAGCTCTTATCTCTGCGTGCTCAAAAAAGCCAAAGCAGAGCACCAACAATTTGGGACGGAGTGAAGCTGTGCCCGCTGATTTGCATGGGAAGTTATTTAAAGCTATTTTCTCTCTTGTCTCCCTGAAGGTCAAGCAGTACAGCCGTGTGCGGGGAAGGGGTACGTGGTTTCTCGCGGGGCAGCGTGACTGGGGCTTCAGGAGGACACTGAGCATCTCCTCTCTCGTGTCTTTTCTTCGTCCGTTTTCGGCTCAGCCCGCAGACCGGGGGGTTTAAGCCGAGCGTCAGCCCTTGCCGCGCTGCAGAAGGTTTATCTGTCGGTGGCAGCTGCCAGCGCTGAGAGCGAGGGAGGTGCTGGCAGGCGGCGGGGACGCGGGGGCTGCGGGCAGGCGCCGGCCCTCCTTTGATCCCGCTGGGGGCTGCAGAAGGACGAGGGGGTGGCGTGTGTGTAAAGGAGAGCACAGCACCCGACGCGCGGCTGCGGGGATCGTGGGTTGGGTTTGCGGCCGGATGTTCCCAGGTGTAAATGTCGCTGAGATGGAAGTGGGATGGAGTGGGATTTTCGTAGGCTGTTCTACAGGCACCGCCAAGGAGCGGCCGCGCTTCCTGCTGCCTGTGTCTCAGGGTAAATCCAGTCTTCAGTTGAAAGCAGGAAGATTGGGGTTGGAGGATGGAGCCGTGCTGCTCCTGCTGAGAGAGGCAGGAATGGCACACAGCTCGCCATTCCCAGCCAGGGACGGCCCATAGTGCCCTCCTGCGTCCCCTCAGGCCTTCCGGCAGATGCTGCCCGGCTGGTGAAGGAGCACACGGGTCGCAGGAACACGGACCTCGGCTGGGGAGGGCTCGGGGTGGCTGGTTTGGTGGGTGAACTGTTGGGAACGAGCTGTTTTTCGCTTTGCAGTGAACGCGCTGTGGCAGCCGCGACTCTTCCATCGAGTCATTAGGGTTCAGCCAAAAACCAGTTTGGGCTGCGAATCACAGAGTGATTTGTGATACCGCTGTACATTAAAAAAAGTGTGTTCCGGGTAAAGTGAAGGCACTAGGCGTGAACACCTGGATCCTGGACATCCCCTGTAACACCGGGAAATACTGTGTGATCCGGAGTGTCTTTGTGGAGAACCCGAAGGCGGTGGGAGATTCCCGGCAGTGTCCGTGGTGGAGGTTGTTGCTGCACAGGGGGCTGGGAGAGAATGAAGGTGCACGTTTCCATTCCTTTTGCCTTCGGTGCAGACCCCATCCCCACTCCCCAGCGCGCTCACCCCGCTCTTGCCTTCGCAGCCGTCGGTCTGTCCAGCTGCCCCGAGCCTCCAGTTCCCGGGAACGGCCTGAAGATCGGCGAGCGCTACTTGGTGAACGACGTCGTCTCCTTCCAGTGTGAGCCAGGCTACGCGCTCCAGGTACGGAACGTTTGCCAACAAGAAGGATGAGAACAAGTGCCTGGGGTACAGGAAGACCCTGCAAACTCAGTGTCTTGTTTTCCTCTCCTCCAGGGCCACTCTCACATTTCCTGCATGCCAGGGACCGTCCGACGCTGGAATTACCCACCACCGCTTTGCATCGGTACGGCTCTTGTTCTTTTGTACCTAGCAGATATTTATAATGCTTTTCTGAAAAAAAAGGTAAAGGTCTGGTTAGAGAAATGCAGGTTTTTTCTGGAAGCAAGATAGAATGTGGAAAAATCTTCATTTGTTGCAGGGGAAAGTTCAATGAAAAAGTCCCTGTGGGCTGCCCAGAATGCTTTCTTTTGAATGGTTAAAACGTGGCCTTAGTATAAAACATAAAATGCAAAAAAAGTTTCTTGAACAAAAATTCATTCAAAGGGAAAACCTAGAACTTCTTTATACTGAAAACAGGTTGGTTTCATGGGCTGAAGGCTTTTTTCCATCTTAAGACCGTGGTTTGTTTCTTATGAAATGCACCTTCATACCAGTAACACCGCGTCTTCCGCTGAGCCTGTTTCCATCCCAGTACCTCTGACCTGCACCCCTTGGTGCCGTGCTCTCCTCACTGGTGCCCAGCAGGTCTGATGTGACCAGCAAGAGGCAGGTCCCTTGCGAGGGCAACCGTGTGCCCGGGATGGCCCTGGGGAGCAGGGCTGAGCCTGCCCAGTGGGAAAAGGACATCGGAGAGAAGGACTGGGCAGTGATTCCCCGTGAAGGAAGCAAACCCTGGGAGAAGAGTCACAGAGGCGAAGGGAATTTGCTGGAGTGCTTGGGTTATTTTCAATACTTTGCTTTTAGCAAATCTAGATGTTTAATATTCATATTGCACATTTTACAGCTTTGAGAGAGACATTTATGCATTTAATAGCTTTAGTTAACAGTTATTTCAGGCTCCTGCTGTTCTAACTCTACATCATTTTGCTTTAAAGTAATTATAAGAGCTAACAGTTCTTTTATCCGATGATCTGCAGGCCAGGAATAAATACAGAGACATTTACAGCAGAATGACTGAGCTAAAGGACTTGTACCCATGGGAGTTGCTCTGAAAGAAATCCGAAGCCCTTCAGCTCAGCATTAGAGTTGGGGGATCCCAGCCCGGAGGAGGATCCCAATATTATCATCCCGCTGCTGACTAGCTGAGCCACTACAAGTTCCAAGTTTTCTTCTTTTCAATCAGCATCGATCACCCAGTTCAGTAGGATTCTGCCTGGTTGGGTCGTGCCTGCTGGGCGCTGTCACGGCGTTAACCCTGGCATGATTTAATTCAGATTGTCTGGTTTTGGACAGTCACAAGTGCTGTGGTACAAACACCCACCCACCCTGTCTGCTCAGGTTCCTCCGCTCCCATCGCGCTTGACGGATAAAGGTCATCCTGCAGGAGAGAGGCACAAACGTGTCTCTGCAGCCAAGTGCTGATCACCACGAGTGACCTTTGGCTGTTATGGGGGTGCCGCAGCACCCCGTGCTGACAGTCCCGAGGCTCGTTGTCCCGTGCTAATCCTGCGCTGGTGTCCCTAAACCCTGTCCGGAGCAGCGCTGGCTGCTGGCCGCGTGGAACCCAGGCTGTGGTTGTTCCCCTGCTCAGAGAGCAGCTTGCTTCCCTGGCAAAGCCTGCTGATTTCTTTTGGTCTACTTCATCCAGATGCTTGACTTCTAAATAATTTAGAAGTAGTTCTATTAAAGACCCATTAAGAGGAAAAAGAAAGAGGAATCTTCCGGGAGAAGCCTTGTTAACAGCACGTACGCACCTAATGAGATACTGGACAAAGGGACTCTGTGCCTTCGCTGTCAGAGGGTGTTAGGAGTACACCTCCGGCCGGCTGGTGTTACCCTAACAAGGCAGAGGTCACCCAGACAAGCACGAGAAGATGCTATCTGTGCTTAAATTTCATGTGATGTCTTTTGTAAACATATTTTGTACTGTCATCTGTGGATCGCTTCTTGGTAGGGAATTTACTTCAGTCAGTGTGCAAACACGCTGTTCTATATTTATCAGTAATTGCCCAGAGACTGACAAGTGTAGCAGTCCAGGTAGAGCAGATAACCTGAAGAAGAAGTAGTGGTAGCAACTGGAGTCAAAATAGGATTGGTCTGTTTCTTCACAGTGATTTTTTTAGGTGGTTAAAAATTCAAGTAAGTTACAGTGTCCTTGACAGAACAGAGCGTCTGTCTCTCCTCTTGCAGCTCGGATCCATCTCCCACTGGAGTGCCAAAACCGGATCCCGGGGCCCAGGCTTTTGCCTCCCGAGGGCAGGAGAAGGCACATGCATTAGTTATGTGGCCAGGCAGTGCCTGGCGAACTCTGTGCTGGTTCCATAGCAGGCTTTCCTTCTTCTCTTCTTAGTTTTTAATTTCTTTATTTCCTACACAGCTGGTCAGCCATTGCCATCATCCAGAGAGACCCGTAAGTGATCCCAACCATTAACGCTGTTCGTTTTACAGCCCAGTGTGGAGGAACAGCGGAAGAGATGGAAGGAGTGCTCCTGAGCCCAGGGTTCCCAGGAAATTATCCAAGCAACCTGGACTGCACGTGGAGGATATTGCTGCCCGTGGGGTTTGGTGAGACGGCTGGTTTTGGTGTGATGTTGCTGCAAAGGAGACGATAGGGAGATCCCGTCCCCGTTCAGTCAGTGCCGGGTGCATTGCTTGCCAAGACGAGTTACAGAAACTCTTGTTTGCCCCCTGATCACACTTTCCATTGAAGACGTATTTATGTGGTGCTGTGAAATGATGGATATTTTTTCAAAAGGTGATTGCAGGTCACCATGGAGTGTGACAGGTTGATACCGATCTGGGGGCACACCTCGGGATCAGCTGTGACACCCTCCCTCCCGCAGGGCGCTTGCATACTGCCCCATCTGAACCGCTCGCGTTCGCGATAGCCTTAGAACATCACCGGTTGCATCACCCTTTGTAAATGTGACCAGTGAGTGACCGCAGCTGGGGTCGGATTATGTCCTCCCACGGCTGGTGTTCGTGCAGGCATCAGCACATGCAGAATGAGGGTCTCCCCAGCCCTTGGTAAGAGAGGGATTTGCACGCCTCCAGCTCAGCCCTTCTCCAGACCAGCCCCACCAGGGTGCCTGGTTGCCAGGATTGCCTGCCCGGAAAAAGTGCTGATGCTCAAGGTTTCCTGAATTAACTCTCCTCCTCCTGGTGTAGCTTCCTGGTGTGGAAGGAACACCCGGCTCAGTCTGTCCTGCCATCTCCATCTGAGCTGGCGCTCGGGCTGGCGAGGGGGCTGGGTAACTCTGTGCTTGCTTTCCCAATTCCTCTGCTGTCAGGCAGGGGGGCAGCGGTGCACAGGACCTCCAGCAGCGTGAAACTATGGGCTTTAACAGCCTGAGCTTGTCTGAAAATAGATACCTACAGGCACCCTCTGTCTCCAGCCCGGTGACTGTACTGCTGAGTGACTGGGCTATACTGGGCGCCACTGGGTGAGTGGTGCTGATGTGCTAAGGCTCGGGTGTAGCTTTAGAGGCAGACTCTTCGTTCCTCCTCTCCAGGTGCTCACATCCAGTTCCTGAACTTCTCCACGGAGCCAAACCACGACTTTGTGGAAATCCGCAACGGGCCGTACGACACCAGTAACGTCATCGGGCGGTTCAGCGGCACCGAAATCCCAGGCTCCCTCTTGTCGACATCCCATGAAACCACCATCTACTTCCACAGCGACCACTCGCAGAACAAGCCAGGCTTCAAGCTGGAATACCAAGGTAAGGAAGCCACCGAACGAGCAGCAGTGGGACAATCCTGTCCCTGGGGGCTAATGGTGAGGGTGGGGAGAGAGGGGAGACAGCACGGTTGTTGTTATTCTGTTGAAATAATTCCACGAGGACTTAGTCCAAATGAGTGGAAAGGTGTTACACGATGGCCATGCTTAATCCTAGTAACTGGGATCTGCTCACCCGGACTTGACGCCTACGGCAAATAACAAATGTTCCTAGAGTGCTTTGTGACAGTGAAATGCCTTTGAATTAATTCCAGCCAGATTCACTTAGATCTTGGCTCTGTCGACTGTCATGTGCAAAGAGGAGAGTCCTCAGCAGCCATGAGTTTGCTCTGGAGTTTTGCAGCTGCTTTTTGGTCTCAGCTGGAGCCCAAGCGCATCCTTAGCTGCCATCTAGTCTTCTGCAGGGCAGGCTGGTGGAGGGAACCGGCTAAAAACGTGAACAGCCAAATAATCTAATGGGGCTGGCACGTGTACCTGGAGCGGAAGGAGAGAAGTAAGTTAGATAAAATCAAAAGAGGCCCTCAGTGCAGTTTTTGGAGATGATGGGCGAATGGTGGTGCCTACCTTCACGCCCAGCTTGAGTCCTCCGGCGGCTGCCCCGTTGTGAACGTGGTGTCCTCGGAGCAGCAGCTGCCTCAGGGTCTGATGCCAGCGGAGCGGGGCCCCGGAAATGCTCTTCTCTTGGTGGATGTGCTGCTCTCTGAAGGTGCCGGACTGGGGCTGCCCACGTGAGCCTTTGCCCTATTGAATGAGAAGGTGAACTTTTAGCCCTGTTTGATCCACAGCTCCACCTCGGTGAGTGGTTTTTGCAAAACCTTTTGGTCTTCTACTGCCCACCTGTCCTTCGCACACGGGAGTATGAAGGGACGAAGGCTGCCCAGGGCAGGCCGTGCACTTCAGGCTGAATACAATTAGAATTAGCGCTGGGAGCCGAGCGGTCCGGCCGCCGCCTGGGAGAGGGATGTGAGGAGCGGGAAGGATGGAGTGTGTGTCTCAGCCATGTGATACAGCCAAGGACTGACAAAGGGCTGACTCCCAGAAATAGCAATAAAAGCCGCTACTCATACTTAATTGAAAACATTAATTTTGTCTTGGCTGTCCTGTTCATGCACCATATAATTCATGCGCTACTGCACAATTTAGGAAGGAATGTGCTCTCTGAGGCACTCTGGGTAATCTCATGGAAATTGCTATGCAAATAAGCTCTAGCAAGGCTGACCAATAATTTATAACGCCAGGTGGAACATGTTAACCAATTGACTTGCGTTCGTCATCAGGGTTGTCCACGTTTTGTTGAAAAACAAGGCAGATTTCCCAATTAGAAGTGAAGTGCGGGGTGACCCTGCGAAGCGGCTCCGGGGCTCCGGCGCAGCGGGGCAGACGCTGGCGCTTGTGGCTGAGGCTGCCGCAAAGCAGCAGCAGCGGGATCTTCCCTCCGCCTCCACGCAGATGTGTGTTTGTGGGGTTCATTAAAGTTTAGCTCCTTCAATTAAGGCATTTTATGAGGAGGAAGTCGCCAAGTGGCACGGAGAGGGTACTGTTCCTGCTTTTGTGAGAAAATATGAAGTATGAAACATTCCTCCTTATCCTCTGGTTTTGGGTTTTTTTCAGCCTACGAGCTGCAGGAATGCCCCGACCCTGAACCTTTTGCCAATGGTGTGGTGAGAGGAGCCGGTTACAACGTTGGCCAGTCCATCTCTTTTGAGTGTCTGCCTGGCTACCAGCTGATCGGCCACCCCGTCCTGACCTGCCAGCACGGCACCAACAGGAACTGGGACCACCCGTTGCCCAGGTGTGAAGGTATGGCTGTGGGGTCACCCTGAGAGCGTTTCTGGGGAGAGAAAAGGCTTCAGCGCTCTGTTCTTGGCCTCCTTTTGAGTCGTCTCCTCCTTTTGTGGCTGGGCTGAAAGTTTCTCTGGAAACAAAAGCGCCGCTGGAGGCGGGCTGGGAACGTGCGCTTTGAATAAAGCCTCAACCCCTGAGGTGCTGAAGCACGTTCTCTGTGAGTTGATGTTCAACATGCTTCAGCCTAGTCAAAGCGACCGGTTTGAACGGTTCAAAACCACGGTGCGTCTTTGGAGACGGTGTCTGAATCTCGTGCCGTGGGTGAGGACTGTCTCTAGCTGTCAGTCGCGCTGCTGATGCCAGTGGGAGCTACACTTCCAGAATGAAGCAGTACTGGGTGACTGAAATAACTGTTCTTGTCCGCTTTGTTTCTTCAACAATGTTCAGCTTCCATCAGTTTAGCACTGGTAAATAAAAACAACCAGTAGAAGACCCTTGCAGCTCTGGAAGCTCTTAGTGTGGGAAGGTTGTGTCCTGGTGTACCTTCCTTAGTGTGGCAATGATGGCGTCTCCAAAATGATCCAGATGGGAGTTCTTCAGTAATCTTGAACGTGGTCTCCTTTCCGAAGACCATGTCTGCCAGGGGGACCCTGCAGGCCCAAGGAGTGGATCTGTGTTCTGGGCATTGAAGCTCAAATGTCCAAATTCTCCTTCCAACCCTCAATAGGGCTGTTTCAGCCTTTCACCCTGAGGGCCAATGGAGTGAGTTGCCTGTGGTTTACTTTAGAAGGCTTTCGTGTGAACCGTAAGAAGGTCAAGAGTGCTTATTGAAGGTTTCCCACCGCATTTCCCAGGAGCGCTGACCTTTATTCCAGCCTCTTTGCAGCACTTGGTCTGCAGGAGCTGTGCACGGGGGAAAGAGAGGGAAAGGTGATATTTTCCTTTCCTAAGTCCTTGAACCCCAGGAACACAAAGCGTCCAGCAGCGAATGCGCAGTTGCTCTTCCCTTGACCCCAGCGATGCACCAGGGATGTGTCAGCTGAGGAACCCCCGCGGCTCAGCTGGGTGCTGCTGGTAGGGTGAGGGCTGGTGGCAGCAGGATTGTGCCCTCAGGCATCAGCTCTGCCAGCTACAACCATCCACTTCTTCCTTCTTTACTGTGGTTTTTAAGTAGCTTTCTCGCTCCGCAGCCCTTCTGAAAGCAGAGGGGTGAGGGGTTGGGTACCTTCGGACCATTTGCTTTCTCTCTCTGTGCACATCTGCTGGGCTGTTCGTGCTGTTAAAGTCAATGCAGAACTTTCCTTTTCGAGCTGTTTCCTTTAATGGTCCGTTTTTGCATAGCAGCAAGCAGGGAGGACTCGCTGCCTTAGACGAACCACCTCACCTTTCCCACACGGGTCACAGCTGAAAGCCCTTTTAATTAAAAGAGAAGCTGTAATTGTAAAACGAATACACAGAGACCGAGGTTTCCAGCATCACTCCAGGGAGCTTTTCCAGTGATCAGCATCTGCCTGCTGCTTTGCAGGGCAGAGAGGAACTTGGCCCCCGAGCTTCCTTGGGTGTTTGTTGCAGAAAATGAGTGTATGGAGTTACGTAAATACACATGTTTTTCTCGGCTTGACAGACCACGTGAGTAAGCAGAGCAGAACCAGGCAGGGAATAGCGGGAGCCTGGCTCTAACCTCACATCTGGAATATCAGGTCAGGGCCGGGGTGGTCGACAGCTGTGGAGCTGCTCCTGTAGGAAAAAGAGTGAGTGTTCAGCACCGAGCTTGAATTAATACGTTGTGTTGGGAGGGAGAATGTGTCAGCCCAAGCCAAGGACTGGGTTAATACGGCGACGTGGCTTCTAGAACAGGGCTGAGTCGGGCAGGTGACGCCGTCTGCACTTACCCCTGTGTCTCAGTTGTTGCTGGTAACGCGCTGCAGATGTTGCCATCGTGTCACCTGAACATCCCTGCCAGGGAGGGCCAGAAGCTGCTGCTTGGACATGGGACGTTCAGACCTAGGGACGAGCTGTGGCTCTGCTGCGTTGCCTTCAGCAGGATGTCGTCCTCCTCTCCCTCTTTTTTGCTGCCCAGACCGTTTCTAATTACCTCTGTTTGGTTTGCAAGTTCATTTGCACCCAGAAGATACCTGCTGCGATAGAACTGTCGTCTTGATTAATGAACTGGACGGTGCTGTCATACAAATCATCGTTTCCCCCCTGCTCAGATGTACTCAGTGAAAAGCCAGCTGCTCGGTGGGCCTGGTCCAGGCCACGCTGTACGAGCAAGAGCAGAGATTTGCCCACTGGTGTGATCTCGTCAGGAGCTGTATTTTCCATGCATGGGTGCAGACAGCTGGTGGAGCCCAAAGACTCTTACTAGGGCGTAAGAGAGAGTTTATTTGCGCACCTGGCTATCACATCTGTACAAAACATCCTGACAACAGCCTCCTTTCGGCTCTGAAGCACTTAAATTTGTTGTAATGGAATGAAGTTGAAAGTGCTAGATGTAGTTGTGGCAGACGGGAATCACTTGAGGCAAGCTGGGCTGAGGTTTTGGGGCTGGATCCTCCAGAATTGCTATCCTTTTGTCCAAAAAAAAAAAAAAAAAGGAATGACAACTGGGAAATAAAGGATCTTTAAGAGTTACCTTTTTGGGGGATATTTCTGCATTAGGTTTGTGTTTCTGTCTGATTACCTGCAGTGCCTTGTGGGGGGAACGTCACCACCCAAAACGGTACAGTTTACTCTCCTGGCTTCCCCAACCAGTACCCCAATTCCCAGGACTGCACTTGGCTTCTCACGGTGCCGGTGGGATATGGAATCCATCTCAACTTCACCCTGCTGCAGACGGAGCCCTACAACGATTTCATCACTGTGTGGTGGGTACAGCGAAGGGGTGAGGACTGACGGGGGCGATGCTAAGGCTCCGTTTCAGAACGATGCTCTGGCTGATAAATAGAGCCCCTGTGGCCGCCGTGTGTAGGGCTGTGTCCGAGAGCGTGAGGAACTGTCCTCTGGGCATGCTGGGATGAGGGTTTGGAATTTTTTTAACTCCGGGTGCCTGATATGAGGGTATTTACATTAACAACCACGCGCTGCAAGGTGCTGGCAAAACGGACAAGGGGACTGTCTCCAAACACAGGTGATGTTATTACAGGTAATTACCTGTAATGGGACAGGTAATGTTACGTTCCTGAAGAATGTGGGCAAGGCCACGAAGGGAGCACTCACTGGCTGACCAGGCTGCTCCGGCCAAGTGGTGGAAGCGTCATCCCTTGGGGCGAGAGGGGAGTCTGTGCAGGAATCCTTACCTTGCAGGGGGCTTTTGCCTTGGTGGTGCCCAGTCCCACCCTTTGCCGTATGGCAGCACCTGTAAGACCCCCTAGGTCTTTTCGAACATGAATTTCTGTGATCGTCAGCTGTTAAAAATGGAGCATATCAGCCCCCTGCAGTGCCTGGGACTGGCCATCGCTGTCCCACTGCTTTGCCGCGGTTGCCCCGAGCAGGGGCTGAGCTGCCGCGCGGGGCGTTCGGCAGCAGAGCCCTGCCCGTCCCGCTGGATGCTTTCCTCAGCCTGTCCCTTCATCTCCGGAATGCTCTGCTGAATGGAATAAGGAAACATCTCTTGGGAAGCCTAAGGGGCTTTACAGAGGAGACTTTATGAATGGTAAACAGGGTCTTTATCTCAAGCTGAATTTAGTTGAAATGAATCTTGTTCGGACTTGCATAATAGGAATTGCCTTTCGCTTCTGATTTCTCCGATAGACATTTTCTGGGGCTCATTTTTATTCTTTTTGCACTTTATCTGTGGCTACCTGTCTATGGGTAGAGGCTGCATGAAGAAAACACCACTGGTAAATCATTTACATTTACCAGTGTCCTCTCTTGGTTTTTCTTTTCCAATCAGAGATACGCAGCGCCAAATCCGAGCTGTGCTCCCAGACTGCAAAGGCAGTGCTGGAATGGCGTTAGGAACCGGCTCCTTTTAAATAGCAGTGACCAGGAACTGTGACCTTTGACATAGAATGGGCACAACTCTGCCACGGTTAATGAGTTGGCACTGATTTCTTCACCCCAGGAGTTTCACAGGCTGGGATCTTCCTTTCCTATTTGGAGAAGGGAAGAGAAATGGCATGTTATCAGCTTCAGTCAGCCGAGGGAGCACACGTAGCTGCTCTGGCTAAAGAGCTTGGGGCCAAATTCTTGACCTTGTAGCGCTCAGTCAGTACCCAACTTCCAAAATGTCTCAGCATCTGCTGTGCAAACGGTGGGTGAATCTCCATTAGAAAACTGGCCCTAATTCTTCAAGTTCTGAGGTTAAAAATGAAGTTCATGTTTGTAATTGTCTACTGGGTGAGCACTGTGCTGCCAGAAGAGATTATCCTGGTTGTAATGGAGTGGGGAAGGGGGACTGGGGGCCCAGGTCAGCTGCCCAGGGAACTGCTGGGACTGTTATACAGATGTAGGAAAGGGAGGACAAGGGAGGAAGAGCATGGAGGAGTTCCTCTGCATGCGGTGTCGGAGATTGGCTGTTGCCTAGGATTAAAGACATGTCATAACGTTCTTTTTTTGTGTTTCTGACATATGATTTTAGGGATGGTCCACAGCAAACAGCCCCACAGCTTGGTGTGTTCACTGGCACCTCTGCTAAGAAGTCAGCCCAAAGCTCTTCCAATCAGGTCCTGATGAAATTCCACAGTGATGCAGCCAATGGAGGGATTTTTGCCATTTATTTCTACGGTCTGTATTGCTTACCGAGCAACGCGTGCTTTATACCTGCCTAGGGGATGCGGAGGGGCATGGACCAGTTGTGGCTTGCTATGGGGAGGGCTAGTTCTGGGGAAGAGAAGGTGCAAAAGACCACACTTTTACCTGGAATCTTCCACAAAGGGCCCAGTTTCTGCAGGTTTGAGATTGAAAGTCTCTCATGCAATCGAGTGCCGGCACGTGGTCGCACCCCTGTGCAGATGTGGAAATCCATCTGCCACGTTGTGATAATTCAAGCACAGATCAGGTGCCGGCAAACTAACAGCCTTGCCAACCCTACGCCTCTCCCAGGGCGATGCCTGTAAATATCGTCCTCTCCATGGCAGATCCCTTTATGGATAGCTCCTAAAGCTCTCCTGCCCCGCAGCGTTGGCTGGATGCAGTATTGTCTTTCCAACGCTGCGCTAAACCAGTTGGGTCATCTTGGTGGCCTGTTTTAGATGGCAGCCGTGTTCCAGCTGAGAGGTGACTTCATTGCTCTGGGGAGGAAAAGAGTTCCTGTAAATCCCTGAATTACTTTGGGATTCTTCGGTGTGAGCGCAGCTCACGCTGGAGACAGGTTGGGTATTACATTGAAATGAGAGCATTTGCTTTCCACCACTGAACAAGAGCCTAACTTTAAATTGGATTAGCTAACAAGTTCCTACGGCAGTACTGGGATTTTGGAAAGTGCGAATGGAGACCTCCCCTTGCCTCGCTAATTTGCTGGCAACAACGTCAACAAAATCTTACGTGAATTACAGGACGAATCCGTGCAGAATATCTCAGCTTATGTTCAGTTCTGAAAGGCAAGTATTATACGGGTAGGCTGAATTTGAAGAATGTTTGCTAGGCTTCGGAGGGAATTGGTTTACTGCTGCAAAACACTGTAAGATTTATATTACCAGACAATGGTGCGTATATAACTGTTATGCAAAAAATTATGGTTTAGGCAGTTTGGCTCAGAAATGAGCAATATGTAAACACTGCTGCAGTTCAGCGGGTGCTTCCTTTCGTCATATGAATTAGACACGATCATTGCTGTGGTTGAGCCCATCAGCATATGTTGCTGTTCTCTCATCTTGATGGCACTTTATGCTGAGGTTTCCTTTGCTTTATGTGGGGTATAAAGCCGCTCGCAGGCGCAATGGAGGTGTGGGGTGGGTGCTGGTACGAATGGGTGTAGGGCAGCGGTCGTTTGTGACCAGTTGGGCACTCCAGCAACCGCTTGGCTTTTTATTAAAGTGTCATTTACAGGCTTGTTGCTCCCTTTATACATGGGACTTCAGTATAAAGCCTAACTCCAAAGATTTAAGCGATTGAGGTGGTTGCCTCCAGGGTGAGATTCTGCTCTTTCCTGGACTCTCCTTCCGCCCGTGGTGCCTGGCACACCAAGAATGGGGCGGGAGGAAGGGGGGGAATTTTCACACCGGGCTCAGGCAGTGCAGTCAGTCAAATCTCGGGCATCGCCCTTTGGGGTGTAACTGCAGGAAATGCGGTTTCCTCGGGATCTACAGCAATGTATATTTTCATTTCTGCCTCGGCATGCTGGCAGATCTGGGACATAGGAGACGTCCTCCTTCAGCTTTAAATTGCCTTTTCCAGCACGGAGATGATCAGCGCCGTGTCAGAGAGCCGTTGCCCGTTTAAATGCCTGCAGAGGAAGGTTTCTGTAGGGTGGAGGAAGGGAAACAAAGGAGTGATTCTCGCATAGCTTAAAGATTCAACAGCATCCCTTGAAAAATGATGATGTTGCACCTATTATTAAACGGGTTAGTTCAGGTGCCAGCGCGAGCTGATGTGTGAGCGTGATGGGAAAGGGTTTTATGGCACGGTAACTCACGGGGGTCCCAGTGTGGTTTCAAGGACAGGACTCTGTTTTGTCCTGGTGAGAACAAATGGATGTGCTGCCGAAAGGAGCTTTACCGGTGCTGTATCACCCGTATGCCGAAGCCATCTTAATCACACCTCTGTATTGAAATATGGCCCATTAAGGAGTGGAGATTAATGCTGTAAATGCTGGGTTATCTTTCCACTTCAATAGATGCTGTCAAGCACTTTTAAAATAGCATTTAATTTAAATTTTTGTTACAGTTTCCTTTCCTTCTTTCCCCCACTGTCAAACATCTGCTTAAAAGATTGCAAGTAAGTGTGTTCCCTCCTGGGATGGCTCTTTGCTGGGCAGCAGAAGGATTCTCCCCCGCTGTCTCCCATCTCCCACCCCTCCGCCATCCCGCGTGCAGGCTCTCCCGGCCCCATCACTCGTCCCTTCTCTGTGCTCCCGTGGTGGGTTACGAAGAAGGGGCTGATGGTCCAAATTACGGAGCTGGCACTTTCCTTTGACCCCCCTCCCCAGTTGAGTTTAGTTCACTGTAGTAGCGTGTGTTTGGTTTTGCCCCCACATTACACACGGGGGATACATAAGCCCATCCCTCACGGTCTCCAGAAGCGCCTACGTTTCCTCCAGCCCATTCCCCAGACCTCCAAATGTCACATTTTTCCACACGCCTTTCAGGAAGGTATTATCCTACCCCAGCTTAGGGGTTGGGGAAATTAGGGGAAGATGATGGGGTGTCTACTAGTACATGTGTATTTACGCATCATCATAAGCCTCATTAAAGTTGCTGCCAGGACTGCCAGCCTTGCCATCGTGTGAAGTTTTCGAGATCGTGGAGTTGGTAAGAATTAACATTCAGCGGCATCTTGAGCTCCCGTATCTTAAATTAAAGGGCTGATAAAAATTTCAGAGGAAGTTGTGCTTGTCCAGGGTCAGGTGCGGGGAGAGCAAAGATGCAGAGAAGTGCTGAGCAAATAGCAGAAAATGTCTTTCATTAATATTCATTTGGTTCCCAGGACCATATTTTCAATTTAACCGTGCTCGCAGCTCTTCTGTGTTTATTCTGTGATCCTGTGATTTTGTGATTCTGTGATTGCCATAAGCAGCACAGTGCTGGGGCCTTATGCACCCACATGCTTGTAAGCAGGGCATTTGTTTTGCTCAGTGTTAGCTGATCTTTAATTTTTGGTGGAAAATCTGCCATTTGCAATGCATTTGGTCAGGTCCGTGAGAAAGGAATTGTTTCTGCTCCTCCACTGGATGCCTTCTTCCCGTTTAGCCACAGGACACCCCTGAAAAAATGCCTAATTGGACAAAAAGTGCAAGGTCTGCCCCGTTTTGCCTTACATGAGGCGCTGACACCAACTTTGCACAGGTTACTTTGTGAACTGCAAGCTCCGTACAGGATTTACAGTTGAAAACAGTACTCCTGGAATTATTTGCAGAAGAAATTAATGAATAATTCCAAGTTAAAAATAAATCAGTGAGTTTTGTGGTTTCTGTTCAAGGACAGGCGGTAAGGATGAAATTCTCTGAATAATTTTTCTGATTTACTTGGTGCTGGAGCAGTCTGAGACTCTCTCTCTGCTATGATTGACCCAGTTCCATGGAGGTCACCCAGATCTTCTCTCTTTGTATCCCAAAAGGTGCTGGTAATGTTGCCTCACCTCAGCACACGTCGGTCATCGCTCAGCGTTCATCCAAATGGACTAACGCTGTCTGGGTACTTGTGTCTCCCCAGACTGCCAAAAATCTGTTTCCTATTTGGTGTGAGAAACTGGAGAAAGCTGGTTTGGGGGACAAGTAGCCGGAGCCATCTCTGTGTAGGGTTTGGAGGGGGAAGGGGCTGGTTGTGCTTTTGCCAGTTGCTTCTGGTTGTGCAGGATTTTTGCTGTGATGGCTGTTGTGTTTAGCTCCGAGCTGGCCGTGGCCGCCATTGCCCCCAGCTTAACGCCTGCCACTCTTCCTCTGCTCTCTTTCAGCCTACCAGCTCTTCAGGTGTCAACCTCCCACCGTCGTTCCCAACGCAGAAATCATGACCGAGAATGAAGAGTTTAACATAGGTAGCCTCTCCCAGTCCTCTTAGCGCTCCTTCCCCCCTCGCCGGCTGCTGGGAATGCCCACAGGAGGACACCCGCGTGTTGTCACCCCGTTTCTGGGGTGCCAGGACACCTCTTGCCGTGTGTAGCTGTGTGTGGCGCAGGGAGGTGTGCCTGACCTTGCTCGACGCCTGACATTCACAAGGAATCAAATCGATGCGGGTGCCGAGGCTTCTCCTCTCTGTTGGTGCAGAAGGAGTGATTTGGCTTTTGTGAAACCCCTGAGCTTGTTTGGAGACGTTCAGGAATGTTTGCCACCATAACAGGTTTCAGGTGTTTCAAACAAAGCATTGTGTGAAAGCTTAGAGGCCGTTATTCTTTTTTTGAGAACCTTTCACCCATATCGACTGTGCTTTTTGTATTTTTAGCTGTTGCTCACGGTTACATCCACGTTTTAAGTGTGTCTGCCACCAGAGAAGTAGCTGTGTTTTTTTTTTTTAAAGCATCTTTTCCTCACCGTCTCCTCTCTTTGAGGGAAGTCTCCACCTGAAATCGCTCGCACAAATCTTAATAGTCTCAGTGGCCTGACAGCCGTTTATCCCAACGGAGACTCCAGCGTGCCTCTCTATGCCTTTTATTTCTGCACGGTTGTACCAGCGATGGCAGAGGCACTGCGGAGGGGTGTCTGCGCCCCCTGGAACCCTCTTCCCAGGGCACGGTTCAGCCTTAACGAATGGACCCTTCTTTTGAGTGGGGATGTTTTCCGTTTCTCTCTCTAGGTGATGTAGTGAGGTACAGATGCCTGCCTGGCTTTACCCTGATTGGAAATGAAATCCTGACCTGTAAACTAGGCACTCATCTCCAGTTTGAAGGACCTCCGCCCACGTGTGAAGGTAAAGCTGGGGGTGCCCGGCGTGGCAGCCGGAGCTTCCCTGCCCAGAGACCGCTGTGAAGTGCGGAGCCTGGCGCAGGGAGGCAGCAAGCTGGGTGGCAGCTGGGGGAGGTCTCCTTGCACATGTGCCGCATCTCTGGGGCTAATTCGCAGATCTCCAGGGTCCCAGTAGTGCAAAACCACCCGTCAGGACCTTGTGAGGAGGGTGGCGAGACGCCCCAGTGCAGGGAAAGGCTGTTCCCCCCACCCGCCTCGCAGCCTGTCCCGGGGCCACGTGCCACGTCAAGGGGCGGCCACCAAGTAACGGTGGGAGATGTGCTGGGTGACTTATTGCAGCCACACTCTGATAAACCATAGCGAGTCTTTCCACCCCTTGCTGGCTCGGGGGATTTTCCAGGGTCTCCGCACCATCCGGGGGGGATTGTCCCACGCTGGGTCCCCTTCATTGAACCCCAAGCCCCCGGTTCAGGGAGGCACTTTAAGCTTGTGCTTTCCTGAAGAGGGACTGAGCGGAGGCGTGGCGCACCGCGTGATGGCCGCATTCCCAAAGTCACTAAAACAGTCACCCCAATGTCCTTACGCTGGGCCCGGGGGGGAGGAATTCTGCACTGACAGCTTGCCAGTGATACATGAAGAGCCGAAGGAAGCGCGGGCTGCGGCGAAGCGAGCTCTGCCGGCGCAGCAATCCTGCCAGGAGCAGCTTCTCTATTAGTGCCACAGAAGGCATTACGTGGGAGAAAAATGAAAGCCCCAAGCACGCTGCGTTGTACACCTGGCTGCTGCTCGGGAGGGATCCCAGAGATGTCTCCATGCCACCAAGTTACCTTATTTATCCTCTGGATTCCTGCTGGTACTTTCGTTTGCTCCAGCCGTGATTATTTCATCTCCTTCATTCCCTCCTATCTGAACATTTTTACCATATAATGGGATATTTTTCTATAGCTTTATTCTCTCTGAAATAGCATGAACTGAAGGAGAGAAGGGGAGGTCATTCAATTATTTACTGATGGTTGTTAGCCGGGGGGTAAAGGGACTGCTTAAATTACATCTGGCCACCAATTTATAGAGGTCAAAAAATCACTGGTGGGATTAAGGATTTGGAAAGAATACACTGTTCCTTCTGGATAGTTCTGGCTGTTTTCTATTAATACAAGTACAGCATTTGCACTGGGCTTTAGTGACAATTATGGATAAATAAAGATCCCTTTCTTTTTATGCTTTTTGCTCACTTTGTGTGTCTGCCTCCTCTTCCGGGGTGGTTTTACTGACCTTTTTATTTAGCGTATTCAGCTGGATTTAATATTTCCAGAAGCTGAATTGGGGTGTAGCAATTAGAGAAAGGAATTGGAGCTCTTATGTCCTAGTTAACAATTCTGTGGGTGACCTGGGATAAGCCTCTAGTTCCACACCATGATCTAACCCAGGTAATAAAGTTTCCAGGGATTCCCAGGGAGTGTTTTGTAACTGGAGAACAGTTGCTTGGTGGCGGTGCCATTCATTTTGAGAGAGATGTGAAATGATGCAAAGACGGTTGAAATGGCTTGTTTGTATTGTTGGCTTTTTGCCCTTTCCTTTAAATGTGGCCATTGCTCGGATTTGTGGAAAGGCAGCGTGCTTCATTCGGAGCCTGCAGCGGGGTCTGGGCTTTCTCCGTGAGCCCCCAGGGTCAAGGTGTGCAGTGGGTGTACGCGGGGGGAAGTTGTGCTCTCTCTTGACCTGGCTCGTCAAGACAGACCTTCTTGGCCACAGTGCCTTGTGTTCCTCCCTCCCTCCTTCCCTTCCTTCCTTCCTTTCCTTCCCTCCCTCCCTTCCTTCCCTCCCTTCCTTCCTTCCCTCCCTCCCTTCC